>NW_024121455.1:4812607-4911086 GCF_016745375.1 Pimephales promelas
ACTGGTATTATAAAGATCCATTCTTACAGATCATTAACTAAAAAAAGTTGGTTTAGGGTTTAGTTACTCTTTAACAACTTGAGAGAGTAAATGATGACAATTTTTATTTTAGGGAGAACTACCCTTTAATGTTAAGATGTGAAGTCTCTTACAAAATAGTATAACCAACATGAGAAGAATCTTCTCAAGAAAGAAAGAATCATGATAAAATCGTGAATTGTGATTTTCTTGAAAAATCATATGATATTTTTGCCATAATGACCACCCCTACTTCAAACAGGGAAGAAGAAAAATAATTATTAATAATAATAATAATAATAATAATAATAATAACCAACATCAAGCTCCATTGAATATAGAGAACTTTCTTGAACAAAAAATAAAAATGAAATAATAATAATAATTATAATAATAGAAAATTATAGAAAGCATGGAATGACAATACAGGCATCGTACTGTATACTGTCATTAGATGGATGTAATAGAACTTTCCCCCACCACTGCTATGCACTTTTGTTTAAACAGAGTTTGTTTTTCTGGTGATGTTATTTTGCATCATATTCAAAACTTCACAGTCAAGGGATATAACCCATTGCTATTTGTGTAATACCTCTCAGAACTCGTTCATGAGACTTGTTTCCTTTCATTGCATCTCTTTCCTCTTGGTTATGATAGACATCACTGAGGTAAGATAAATAAATAAATAATAAAAAAACCTGTATTTTTTATTTACTCTTCCTCAGCAGATCACTTTAACTTCTAAAGTAATTGGACTAGTCTCATTGACTGCTTTCTTTCTTTGTGCATTTAGGGATGTCACCTTTACATCAGAGTGCTTCAGATTTCTCCAATGGAACCAGGAACTATTTCACACTTTGCAGTGACCAGCTTACATTTCCCTTGTTCTGGTCAGGTCTCTCTGCATTTTGTGTTCTTCTGGGTGTCTTTGCCAGTGCTGTTGTACTTCGAAAACTTTGTCAAAGACATCGAAAAAACATTTCTACGAATGACTTCTTTGTGTTTAACCTCACGATCATTGATCTCATTTTCCTAAGTTTATTGCCTTTCGGTGTCTATAACTACATGCTGTTGCATAACTCAGAATTTGAATACTTTAATAATTTCACATATTCAATACCCTTGTGTGGAAGACCTCTCTTCATGGCTTGTGTCTGTGGAGATTATTATTTTGCTGTGGTTCATCCCATCATCTACATCAACAGTAGGAGAATTGCAATAGTCAGAAAGGTAATCGGCATGATAATTTGGTTGTTGATCATTTGTTTTGGAATTATTATGGTCGTACATCCATGGGTTTTTACAAGCACTTTTACATCTACGCCTCTGTTTATTTCCCTACCTGTGATTGGTTTTTGTGATGTCTCAGTTTTACAAGCTTTGAGAAAACCTGATCCTTCAGGGAAAAGTAGTATACATCCCCAAAAGAAGAGAGCCCTGCGTACCATCATTAACAGTTTTGTCTTGACTTTTACCACTTACCTGCCATCAGCACTTATCTTTTCATTTGGACACAATTTACCAATACGTTTTGATATGTACTACTGCACTTTAATCTTTATTGCAATATGTTCCGCTGTCTTGGGAGGTGTCATAATGCCAGTTCTTTATCTGGATAGCATAGGTCAGCTCAAAATACAAAATATTGTAGAAATAATAAAAATGAGGAGATGAAATGGAATGGAAATAGATTGGCATGCCTAGTCTATCTTTATGGTCTTACAATTATAATCACAGTCATTACTGAACTTGTCTGAAAATAATTAAAGGAGTAGTTCACTTTTGAAAAAAAAAACTTTTGCTGATAATTTACTCACCCCCATGTCATCCAAGATGTCCATGTCTTTCTTTCTTCAGTCGAAAAGAAATTAAAGGGTTAGTTCACCCAAAAATGAAAATTAAGTCATTAATTACTCACCCCCATGCTGTTCCAACCCCATACGACCTTCATTCATCTTCAGAACACAAATAAAGATATTTTTGATTGAATCTGAGAGCTGGATCAGTCCTACATAGAATGCCTAAGGGACTGGCTCTTGACGGCCCATAAAGTCATTAAAGAAAAGGTTTAAATATTCCATGTGCCTACAGCGGCTCAATTATAGTTTATCAAGCGACGAGACTACTTTTTGTGCGAAAAAAACATAAATAACGACTTTATTCGACTATTCTATTACTTCCTTATGGGCGCATGCGCGAGAACTGAGACGAGGACGTTCTCCTTCTACTACTTTGTGTTACCGGCTGCTCCGCTTAGGAGTATTATCGCCACCTATCATATAAGATGACGATCCATATATAAGGCGCTCCGGATTATAAGGAACACTGTCGTTTTTTTAGAAGATTAAAGGCTTTTTAAGAGCATATTGCAGGTAAAAAAAAAATCGAAATTTATAGATAACCTTGTATGAAAATACCATATGAAAAGTTAATGCAGGATTTAAAATGTTTTAAAACAACATAAGGGCACTAATTTAGAAGATAAAGTGAGCGTTTCTTGGACTGCTAGTAAAAACGGCTTTTTTTTTCAACATCGCGTCATTTGACGTCATATCAGGGAGCCTCAGCCTCGGCTCAGTGGAGAGCAGGCTGGTGTTCAGTGAGAGCGCTCGTCAGTCAGTGTGCTTTCGTTAGTTTTTGCATTTTAATTTATCATCGTCATGGTAAATTATTGTGTTTGTGGAGATTGCAAAAACTCCAGCCTGTCAGGACTTCAAGATCGAGTCAACAAGTTTCCATTACAATAAAAGTGACGGTGCTATATAGCCTATCTTTCGTTCCTGGTGTGGTTTGAGCAGGTGAAGAGATGGGATTTCTCTTCTGCATCGGCTCGGAAAACGCGGTCGTGTGTAGCGTTCACTTCAGATCAAATGACTATAGCATCCCGGCGATATGATGGAGTTCAACATCATGGTATGCCGAAGCAAAAATATTGATCGTCGTATACTACCAATGGCATCAAATAGTGGTATATAGGTAACTTAGTCATGTCATGCCCTAAATAGAACTTATAATTGAAAAACAAAATTGGTTGTTTAAATACTCAAATCTTTAATGTTCTGTTTGTTATAACCTAGGTGAAAAATATGTATTAAAAATTTACCTGAGTATAGCCTATGCTTTTAGTATAGAAATATACTCAAGTAAGTTTTTATACATTTAATAGTATATAAATCTACCCTAAACATACTAATGTATGCTGGCCTGTTATAGGATCATAATAATCTGTACAATATTGTGAGCACAGTGTATATCGTTTGCGAACGTGTATAGCCTATAAGCACGTCTCTCACCAAAAAGGCACCTGTCCTGTTCTCCACTGGTTCTCCTCACATCACAGGTCAATTTTTCTCTGACCATTCTGTCTGACATTATCCTGGCCTGTCCCTGATCTCTTTAGCATAGCAGGCTCATAACTTTATGGCTTGATCCGTCATACGAGTATTTCCTCAGCGTCCGAAATGTCATGCGATTCATTGTTTTCCTGTTGTGTGAATCGACGGCTCTCCCGCTCATTGCGTCACGCCCGCCACGCCCATTTTCAGACGCGGAAGTAAAATTCTCTCACAAAAACGACTGCAGAAGCTTCTGTAGTGTGTTTATACGTATATTTTAAAGAAAATAGTTCCTACATTGTTTTTCTATGCATTGACTCGTTGGGTCCTCTAACCTGCAATATGCCCTTTAAGTGCACCTTATAGTGCGGAAAATACGCTAATTGAAAAGCGTATGTACAGCGCGCATCTTCCTCTGCTTGTAAACAGAAAGTTTTGCGCTTCCAGCTGTATCAGCACATCATCTTATACGGTAGGTGGCGGTAATACTCCTAAGCGGAGAGCAGCCGGTAACAAAAAGTAGTCGAAGGAGAACGTCCTCGTCTCAGTTCTTGCGCATGCGCCCATAAGGAAGTAATAGAATAGTCGAATAAAGTCGTTATTTATGTTTTTTTCGCACAAAAAGTAGTCTCGTCGCTTGATAAACTTATAATTGAGCCGCTGTAGGCACATGGAATATTTAAACCTTTTCTTTAATGACTTTATGGGCCGTCAAGAGCCAGTCCCTTAGGCATTCTATGTAGGACTGATCCAGCTCTCAGATTCAATCAAAAATATCTTTATTTGTGTTCCGAAGATGAACGAAGGTTTTACAGGGTTGGTACAGCATGGGGGTGAGTAATTAATGACTTAATTTTCATTTTTGGGTGAACTAACCCTTTAAGGTTTTTGATGAAAACATTCCAGGATTTTTCTCCATATAATGGACTTCAGTGGGAACCAGATGGTTCAAGTTCCAAAAGAAACTTTAAGTACAAACTGCAAACTTGTTCAAAGGGCTTTAAACGATTCCAGACGACGAATAAGGGTCTTATCAAGCGAAACGAATAACAAAGTTTAAGTTTTATAAGCTCAAACGCTCGCCTTGCTCTGTTCTATAACGCACTCGTTCATCAAAATGAACAAATCTTTTTCCGAGTCATTTGGTTCATTCGGCGAAAGAAACGAACGAATTGATTCGGGAAAAGATTTGTTCATTTTGTTGAACGAGTTCGAACAGGAGAGTCACGAACGTGCACCACAGAACAGAGCAAGGTGAGCGTTTGATCTTATAAAACTTAAACTTTGTTATTTTTTTTAAAAAAATGAGCGATTGTTTCGCTTAATAAGACCCTTATTTATCGTCTAGAATCGTTTAAAGCCCTTTGAACAAGTTTGCAGTTTGTACTGAAAGTTTCTTTTGGAACTTGAACCGTCTGGTTCCCACTGAAGTCCATTATATGGAGAAAAATCCTGTAACGTTTTCATAAAAAACCTTCAATTTCTTTTTGACTGAAGAAAGAAAGACATGGACATCTTGGATGACATGGGGGTGAGTCAATTTTCAGCAAAAGTTTTTTGAAAAGTGAACTAATCCTTTAATGTCCAAACGGTCTTGTGGGGGTTAATAGACAAATTATAGTTCTAAAAAATAAGAGACATTTGTTTTTATTTATTGGATTATTATTCATTGAATATGATAATATATTGTGTGCGAACTTGTATACTATACAAACAATACAGATTTTGATATACAAACATATCTAAATAAAGTGTCTGTAATTAGTTCATTTATCATGAATCATTCTCCTAATTTATGTTAGAGTAATGAAAAAATAAAAACACACAGTGTTGTCTTATTAACCACAATTAGACGAGCAATGAAAAGGAGCAAACAAAAGGAAAGTAAATAAAATAAAAAAAATATTAAATGAAATATTTATTTCTGGGCAGACCTAAATAAAACTACAGAATGTTAGGGTACAAAAAGGTTTCTCCATTGTATAGTTCAAGTATATTTGAGAACACTTTAGAATACTGTATCTTACTTACTGCATAACTAATAAGGAATTAATGAAGAACTAATAGGTAATTCTTTATTAACACTTAAGTCACTACTGTTAACTACTAAGGAAGATGTGTTAACTAATAATTTTATGATTGTGTTAAGTATCAGTTTGTTAATCAATAGCTAATGAATTCTGTCATACCTCCCGAAGAACTACTATTAATTATCTATTAATTAAGGTTCAAGAAAAATAACTATGAAGTAACTACTGATTAACAGTCATACACAGTAGTCAGTTTGTCATTCTTCAGCACTAATAAGAAAAATAAGTGCAGACATTTACCTATAGGCTATGATCTGCAAATAAGCAAAAACATCGCATGTATATAAAACCTTATTATTATACTTAGTTCTTATACATTTTAAACTTCTTTTGCACCATTCAAGTTCCGGCAATATGGCGGTAGCCACATACACTGAGCCTGGGTTCTCCCAAGGTTTTTTCCTCCATTCTGTCACCTGATGGAGTTTTGGTTCCTTGCCACTGTTGCCTTTTTCACTTGTTTTCGCCTTTGTCGCAAGTAACTGCCGTGTATTTTACAAAGGTTTAGATGATTACGTTAATATATATAGGCTAATATTTTTTTATTTACAGTAAGTTTGATTTGAGTCAGAAGTATGTGGTAATTCTTTATTAATTACTAATGGGTTCCCTATATTGTCACTTTAGAATACTGTTTTAGGTTCTAAGTAATTCCTGAAGGACTATCTAATAATTATTTATTAATTACTAATAAGTTCCTTATATTTTTACTTTAGAAGACTGTTTCAGGTTATAAGTAGCCTAATTCCTAGATAATTCATTCGATAATTATTTATTAATTACTAATGGGTTCCCTGTATTGTCACTTTAGAATACTGTTCCAGGTTCTAAGTAATTCCTGAAGAACTATTTAAAAGTTATTTATTAATTACTAATAAGTTCCTTATATTTTCACTTTAGAAGACTGTTTCAGATTATAAGTAGCCTAATTCCTAGATAATTATTTGATAATTCTTTATTAATTACTAATGGGTTCCCTATATTTTCACTTTAGAATACTGTTCCAGCTTCTAAGTAATTCCTGCAGAATTATTTGATACTTATTTATTAATTACTAATAAGTTCTCTATATTTTCAGTTTCCCTCAGTCGTTGCCTCAAATACATGAATTTACTCAGTGGCATTCTATGCTGAGGAAAACAGACACACACAGTACTGTATATAAAATATACAAATAATCTGAGGTTAGTTTTGTATGACTGTTCAGTAGTTACTTCTTAGTTATTTTTCTTGAACCTTAATTAGTAGACAATTAGTAGTAGTTCTTCAGGAGGTACTGTATGACAGAATTCATTAGTTATTGATTAACTAACTGATACTTAACACAATCATAAAATTATATTACATACTGATTAGTTAACACATCTTTCTTAGTTGTTAACAGTAGTGAAGAAGTAGTTAATGAAGAATTACCTATTAGTTTGTCAATAATTCCTTATTAATTCTGCAGTAAGTAAGATACAGTATTCTAAAGTGTTATCGTATATTTTTAAGTAAACTTGTAGCAAGTTTACTAATATCAATGTACTAGAAGTATACTTGTAAGTGCACTTTTGCAACTACTTGGGACTAAATCGGCCAACATTTTAGTGTATTAAAATATACTTTAAGTGTAAAAAACTTTGAGTACATAACTAGTTTACAACTAAGTCTATCGTTTGTAGTGCAACAAGTGACATAACTATACTGATATATCACTCAAAAACTTTTTTAGTTAGCAGTTACGTGCTCAGGGAACATACTTTCAATTTTCAGCTGCTTCTTGAATAGTATCAGCTTATATATATATATATATATATATATATATATATATATATATATATATATGTTAACCCATTTTGTTGTTTGGAGTCACATTCTGTGATTCATGCAAAACATTCCCTCTTTGGATTTGCTGGCACTAAGCTGGACTTTGGAGGATTTATTTTATGGACATACCAATTCAAAATATTTGAGATTACCTCATATAACTGACGTCTTGGGACGTTTTTTGACCTTACGTCAACATCCGCCTTTTTAGGGTACCCTTAAACGTCGGTTAGATGACGTTATCGGAGCCTAACCCTAACCCAGACCTAAACCTACCCCTAAACCAACACCGTCACCTAACCGAATGTAAAGCGTCAGTTGTATGACGGCCTGGGATCGTCATGTAACCGACGTTTTAGGGTACCCTAAAAAGGTGGATGTTAACGTATGGTCAAAAGACGTCCTGTCAGTTATATGACTTCTTGGGATGAGACTGTGTTAAAAAGGAAGGTAAGAGACTTTGACAAATGAAATTCAATTAAATTTGTAAAACACCGTAATATACACAAACCCTTCTTCCAACACAAAAAAGAAGTGGGTATCAATTCTTCTTGGGACTACGTAAGGTCCACTTTTCAGTTTATAAGTATAAAAGTTTACATTTAAGTCTAACAAAATAGTTTATGTTTCTTTAGAATTGTAACTATCCTACAAGTGAACTTTAGGTATGCTGCTAGTTCCCTACCTTCAAGGGCTTGAGTCGTGGGGTTCGCAAATGGATCTGGTAGAGGGGTTAGTGATTGGCTTCGTCCATTCTCTGCCTTCACCTGCCAGGGGTTCGGGAGAACGCTTTGCGGTTACATCCACCGAAATGCGGTTACATTTCTGCATACACCCGTGAGCAGTATCAGGTAATCAATAAGTGATTTACTACAGATAATAAATAAAAAGATTTTTTTTTTTTTTCCCACTCAGTAAATTCAAAATAATGCCTATCTTTGCTCTTTGTCCATTGTCACATGTAAGCATTGCAGCCAGCATTTCATGTTACAATGAGTCCTCTGTTGCACTAAAGCAGGTTTCCTCAAATCTGGCCCTGGAAGGCCACAGGATACACTTGTTATGTTCAATCCAGTATTGATTTCAAACTAGGGGCGTGTGATATCACAATCTGAAAGTCTCAAAATGGGCTTCGCCCATTCTCTGCCTTCACCTGCCAGGGGTTCGGGAGAACGCTTTGCTGTTACACCCACCCCGAATGAGGCACAGGGACTGCCATTATCCAGTTCTGAGGAGCTGAATATTGTAGTTATAGAAACAGACTCGCCACTTCATGTGAAGCAAACAGCATTTTGAATGGTGTGTCCCTCACAGCCCTCACTACATTACGAGCGGGTATACACGCAGTTCAATTGTTTGTTTGGGGGCGGTGTATGCAGGTCATTGTAGGCTGACAGTGTCATTCATAAAATTGTCCCTGTGTAGAAAAGAACACGCACTGTCAGAGTGTTAGCTCCGCCCCTAGGCAGTGCATAGATCATGGGTCAACATAAAGAATCTACAGTTCAGGCCCTTATGCAAACTGCGGCCCATCAGATCCTCCTTTGGGCCCAAGGAAAGCTCTCTCTAAAGGCAATTTACATCCCTGGGTATTTAAATTAGGGAGCAGACATCCTGTGGAGGCAGGGTGGTGGAGATCTTATAAAAAACTTTGGTCAAGTGGAAGTAGATGTTCACGTCTCAAGAAACAACACACTATCCACTGTGATTCTCCCTCAGTCAGCCAGCTCTTCTGCGGCTGCACCCTACAGGTATATAGATATATATATATATATATACAGTATATACACCATATATGGTACACCCGCATTTCCCCCAATCATTCTGCTCCCAGGAGTTCTGGAGAGAGCGTGCCGTGACAGGGCCCGTCTTCTGTTAATTGCCACATTTTGGCTGGCCCGAGTATAGTTCTCGGACCTATTGTCTGTCCTCGACAGCTCTCCTCTGGAGATTCCAATCAGGAGGGACCTTCTCTTTCAGGTGAGTGGGTTGATCCTTCACCCCCGCCCACAATTTTGGAGACTCTAAAGGGGGCCCAGCTTATATGTTCAGGTCTTTCAACTGAGACTGTTGAGACCATCCTCCACTCCAGAGCTCTATCCACAAAGAAACTCTATACCTTAAATTGGAGATTTTTCACATCCTGATACGGAAATCACCAGTTGGACCGAGTTGGACCCAACTGCCTGGTGGGTGCTATGCTGGAATTCCTGCAGGAACGATTTTCTGCAGGGTTATCCCCGTTAAGGCCTTCCAACAGTGTTTCGACGCAGCGTCTCTGTCCCATACAGGGAACTAGTGTTACATACGTAACTGAGACGTATACTAGTTATATATATTTAAATTCATAATGTACACTGCAGTATACTCTCAGTAAACTACTAGATACCAACAGACAATTCACCTGTCCTGCAGGTATAGTTTAGACGTAGTAAACTAGGAAACCGAGTAAACTAACCACAAATGTAAAACATGAATTCACTTATATATAAATACTGTAAATTATAAAAACAAAATATATTAACAAAATGTATTACATATTCACTAAGAATTTCTAGCAGACCTCTCTTTATGGCTTATGTCTGGGGAGATTATTATTTTGCTGTGGTTCATCCCATCATCTACTACATGACCAACAAGAGAAGTGCCAAGGTCATTTCTGTGATAGTCTGGGTGTTTATAGTGTGTTTTGGACTAATTGCAGCTTCCAATTCTTGTATGTTTGCAAGAATTACATATATACCCGTTTATTTCCATGACGCAAAATCATCAACAGTTTTGTCATGACTTTTACGGTTTACCTGCTACTATCAGTTAATAATTTAGGCACAATACTTAATATTAGTTAAAATTATTTTTTAAAAAAAATGTTTAAACTTAAATATGCGACATGGAATAAAAGAAACATTGACTGACTGATTGACTGACTGACTGACTGACTATAATTATACCTGTATGCAGTACAAACATTTTTGACAGTTTTTTTAGTGATATAGCAACTCCATATTTAAAACATCTGAAAGAATTTGAATTATTAATGTATACACTTGTGAGCCATATCCCTCAAAGTCAAAGCTTGTTGCTTTTCCCACTCATTCACATGTTATTATGAGAGTGACAAGACTTCATTGAGGTAAAAGACAAACATTTGTTATTCCTTTGAATGTGATGACATTGGAATTAGTTAAAGTCAGCAAATTTAGTAGATTTCAATCAACAAATTCATGCTAACTAAAATGGTATTGTAGATCTCATTGCAGTGCAGTTAAATATATTGGCATTGTAATGGTTATTAAAATATTTACTTTAACACATTAAGTCTCAATGGGATGTTTTCTTTTCTATTTCAGCTCAGGAAATTATTGCGCTAAAAATGTCAGCAGAGACATTTTCATTCCCACAGGATTCATCAGATTTTTCAAGTGGACTATTTCTTGCACTGAACAGCCTATTGTTTCTTTGTTCTTCTGGTCAGGTTTCTCTGTTGTTTGTTTACTCCTGGTTTGCCGAGGAGAGCAAGGATTGTGTGTTCTGCAAAGAGAGTTGGGGGTAAATAAATAATTGTGCAATGTGTCACATTGTCATTTTGTCTATGATTTTTGTGTTAATTACATTATATTTTGCTTTTGTTAGTAGGCCTAATGCATACACATTACTTGTCACATTATTGCATATTTCATTTACATGACTTGTGTTAAATTACTTTTGAGTTACTTTTCTTCACCTGGGCTGGGCTTGCTTGTTTTGTTTTTTGACTGACTGACTGACTGACTGACTGATTGATTGATTGATTGATTGATTGACTGATTTATTGATTTATTGGTTATAATTATACCGGTATGCACAACACAAAGATTTTTGACAGGTTGTGATTTTTAATAATATCAAAGCAAATTCTATTTCTGGCAAATGTTAAGGCCCTTTCACACCAAAACTGAAATAAATAAGCCTCAGGCTGAAGGAAATGCATATTTACACCTTTTTTATTATATTTACAATGGAGGGCAACACTCAAACAAACCTTTCAGATGTGCTGCCATTCTGGATTAAAGAACAATAGGATACATGAGAAGACACATGCCTTTGGTGTGAGAGACCCGGGTTCGAATCCACTGTGAGACACCAATGTGCCCTGAGCAAGACACTTAACCCTAGTTGCTCCAGAGGCATGCTAAATGATAAAAGCATCAGCTAAATGAATAAATGTAAATTTCCAAATCTAATCTAAAGTCATTTTTGCCTATTATATTACTTTGCCTATTACTTATTACTAATACTATAATTGAAGGTCAACAGCAAAGACATTGGTTAATAAATTGAGATTAAATACATAAAGTATATTTGAGCAATTTAATATAGTTAATTATTTATTTTTCTTAAAATTCTGATATTTAATTTTACTGTTTTAATTAATTTTGCCGAATCCTGAATGTTTTTGTGCAGGTGAGATGAGTAAATGCATGTTCACATTTAGTCTAGAACTAAAATAACCATCATGTTCAAACAGTGCACACAACACCTCCTCACTTTTGTTTCTCTCAACATGGGGACAGGAGAGCTGTCAGTCAATAAATGTGAAAAAGTAACTAGCTTTACTGATATGTAAAGATATGTTGTTGCAAATTGAAAAAGTAATGTGTTACTGTACTAGTTACTTGAAAAGTAATCTGATTATATAACTCAAGTTACTTGTAATGACTTACTTAAGTTACTTGCCTTAACAATGCTTGCCATCATTAATTGTAAGAGTGCAAGGGCTTTAGATACTGCTTTGGATGCGCCTAGCTTAGTGAACTCTGTACATTGTTCGCTTCCGGCTGCAGAGCCCGTGCAGCAGGGGTATTGAGTGACGGTGAGGCACTGTAGTCATGGGACAAAGTAAAGAGTGTGAAGTAAAGAGTACTTGTCTAAGTACTGGCTGTCTAAGTGGTGTCCGCAAAATAATATAGAATTTATAGACAAGTTTGGGGCAGACCTGACCTGTTGAAAAGAGATGGTATTCATCCCCCCTGGGATGGTGCTGCTCTTCTTCTCTAGTTATATGGCACACAGTCTTAGAGCAGCTCAAACATGACAATCTGGGGCTCAGGTCAGGATGCAGACAGACTGACTCAAGGACTAAACCGACCGTCTGCCAGCTCTCTCACGTCACCAAATCAGATAAATCCCATCACATTGAGCCTCTTCCAAGTCAAGTCAAGTCACCTTTATTTATATAGCACTTTTTACAAAACAGATTGTATCAAAGCAGCTTCACAGTGATAATTTGAAAATAATACTACACAGATCAATAAAATTGTTGAATATTAAATGTCCCCATTACAACTAAGCAAGCCAAAAGCCAAGGCAACACCTGGATCTTTCACCTAGATATCATCATATAGAGACTGTATCTTATTCCCTGAATTAGAAAATACAAAAAAACCTTCCAAACCCATCAAATTCTAGTTTTTATAATACCATATTGTAGTTTTTATAATACCATAGTTTATTTTTTTTCTGTATAATATGTATGAATTTGGATAAATGTATGTGAATGATTGATGTGTGATGTGTTGCCACTTGTCTTCTTCTGCTGCCTTTATAAGGGACCGCAATGGAAATAAGTATGCGGGGATTATTGTGTTATCCCTGACTGACTGTTTTCATATTTTTATATTTAAGTGGTCAAATAAAATCAATCAATCAATCAAAGGTTAAAAATTTAAGTGATGTTCAACAACTAAAAAATAGATATAATAAAAATGAGCAAATGATAAAGCTTGGGATGCTGAATATTATATCCCTTACTTCAAAAGCACTTATTGTTAATGACATGATTACAGACTATAACCTAGCAAGATGTGCTGTGTTTGACAGAAACCATGGCTAAAACCATTACATTTCTTTAAATGAGTCCACCCTGCAAGATTACTGTTAAGGCCTGTTCACACCAGGACGAATTTTGCGCGCGATATTCGTTCGACATTTAACGCCTCTTGACTTAACAATGGGCGCCAATGTGAGTGTGCACACCGACACGAAAACGCCACGCGTAAAAGCGTCATTTTTTTAAAAAACGGCTCGGGTTCGTTTTTTTGGTTTGATGTGCCGCGTCAAAACCTATCCGACCAACGAGATTGGCGGGTTTGCTCACGTGTCTGGTACTTCTGAAGTTACAGTAAAACACAATTTGGGGGCGTTCAAACATAAAACGGTCTTGCTGAGCACAGATACGGCGAAGAAGAGATAAGATACCTATGGGCAAGATGAATGTTGAGCTGCTGGTCTCGAAGCATAAAGAGCTAAATGATAATATTTATATTAGTATTTCTGTAATAATAGTATAGTAGCGTATAGGGTGACCAACAGTCCTGTTTTCCCGGGACATGTGTAAAACGGTCACTTTGTGCTTTATAGAAATCTGAGTTGAGATGAGAACTGCGCATAGTGTGCGTAGTGTCAGTTAGATTTTGACAAGTGAGGAGAGGCAGCCCATTCTCACTCCCAACTCTTGGGAAGCATTTGACCATGACCCTTTAGCGTCAGTTAGATGACGCCCTAGGATCGCATGTACCCTACCCCCACCCCATACCTAAACCTAACCGCGTCCTCTAACTGATGCTTTCCTTTAGCGTCAGTTAGATGACGCTGTAGGGTCGCGTCATGTAAGTGACGCTAAAGGGCGCCTAAAACGTCAAATATTGAAGCATAGTCAAAGGTGACGCCTTGGGGTGAGAATGTGTTGGGAGAGGAGATAACCGATAACAGACTTATTCTTCTGTTGTGACCAGATGTTTGTTCGTGTTTTTTTTCTCGCTCGATCCCCATGTATGAGGGCGAGTGTAACGTTTGAGTGGTTTTATGAAACGCGCGGAAATACGACAACTCTCGTCTCTCGTGCATCTGTTCATCCGACAACTAGTGCTATGTTTTTATCTCTGGACAACATCTCAACTTTGCGTTACACATGTCCTGTTTCCACGTCCTGTCCTGGCTGTTTTTAAGTGATGAAAATGTCCTGGTTTTCAAAAAAAAAAAAACTGCTGGGAAAGATCAGTTGTTCAGCAAAATATAGATGGGCAAACAAGGTGGACGAGGAAGAAAAACAAGATAAAGAGGATGATGAAAACTAAAGATATAAATACATTTTGTTAGTTTGTTTTTTGTAAGTTTGTGAGAGCTATTTTTTGTTACATTTGGAGGCATTTCTTTTAGTTATTTATTATTTATATATTTATTTTTCTAATACAGAAGACATTATTTCTATCATTATTTCATTAGTTTTTTTATCTGTCATAATAAAACATTGAGACATGAATATGATCACCCTAGTATAGTATTCTATTATTATTTCTGTTTTAAATTAAGCGCCATCTAATGTCAGGGAATGAATTTGCATGTTCACTCGGCTCATCGTCAGCGAAAAACGCTTGGGTGTGAACACAAAAAACGCGTTGAAAAACGCTGACGAATAACGCGCGCTGATATTCGTCCCGGTGTGTATGGGCCTTTATATACATGTCTTTATATACACGGTCTTGCTGAGCACAGATACGGTGAAGAAGAGATAAGATACCTATGGGCAAGATGAATGTTGAGCTGCTGGTCTCGAAGCATAAAGAGCTAAATGATAATATTTATATTGGTATTTCTGTAATAATAGTATAGTAGCATATAGGGTGACCAACAGTCCTGTTTTCCCAGGACATGTGTAAAACGGTATGTGTGTAACGCAAAGTCTGAAAGGCAAAGGGGGGAATGTTGATGTGATTTATATACTTTCAAAATTACTAAGAAGTCTACTTTCATATATAATTGTTTTGAAGTGTTGGTGCTTAATGTAATGTAACAATATAGTGTAAATGATAAATCACGTTTGAGATTTGTACTGGCTACTGTGTATACAGGTCACCAGGGCATCAAACAGACTTTGTCAAAGAATTTGTTGACTATCAGAGTTATTATTGGCTGCAGATAAAGTCCTAATTGTTGGTGATTTTAATACACATGTAGATAATAAAAAAGGTGCATTGGGATTGGCATTTAAAGACATTCTTAACTCTATTGGAGTTAGACAACACGTGTCAGGACCTACTCGTTGACGTAACCATAATCTAGATCTAATATCACATGGAATCAATGTTGATGCTGTTGAAATTCTGCAGCATGAGTGAGCATGCAGAGTGATGACATCTCAGATCATTATCTAGTTTTGTTTAAAGTCCATTTAGGCAAGGCTGCAAATATGACTCTGTGTTACAAAGAGCAATCACTTCTGCTACTAAATATTGCTTTATTAATAATCTTCTGGATCAGTTTCATCACCTCAGCATCCCAGATAGCTTAGAGGAACTCCATATTGCAACAGAAACTTATAACTCTCTCTCTTTTCCAGCACTTTAGACACAGTTGCTCTGTAGCGCTTAAATAAGATAAAAAAATAAAATAATTCAAAGCCGTGGTACAACGAGCACACTCTCGTTCCTCGTTCCTTGAGTAGGGAACGGAGACGTTACGTCAGGAGTGACGGAGAATGGGGGTTTCGCATAGAAAGCCAATCCTCTTCGAGTATTTAATAACGGGCCAATGGCATGAAAATGCCTTGGGGCTGCGGAATTTGCATAGCGTAACTCCGCCCCACCCCGTGGGTATAAAAGGAGGAAGTGAAAGCAAGCGCAGTATGTCTTCGCTGAGGAGCCAAGACTGAACTCGGCGTCTACCCAGCGGTACAGCAGAAGTGGCAAGGAGACGTAACGTCTCCGTTCCCTACTCAGGGAACGAGGGTTACATCCGTAACCGAGACGTTCCCTTTCGTAGTCACTCCGAGTTACATCAGGAGTGACGGAGAATGGGGGTCTGTGCCATAACGCCATCTTACAGCTGTCTTCCAGTGCCCTGCGAAAGTCTGGACTCCTGAACTTACCTTATAACCAGGAGTTCCTACTTTAACACAGGAATACCAAAGTGCACTGGGAAGCATATGCCGGGAGGGACATGCAACCAAATGCCTACCGTAGGGAGGACTTAAGAATACACATATGGCCATGTTAGGGACTACATATGGAGATCACTGGAGCACCAACCTACGTGCTGGAGGACTCAGGAGGACTCAGGGCTTCAACGGAAGACTCCACTGATAAATATCGCACTTATCCAGTCCGAGGAGTGGAATGGCAAGCAAGCGAAGACACCTAAGCGGGTCCAGTACTCCAGTACAGCGATCTCAATTCACAGATTATAGAATCTTGCGAAGGTGTTTGGTGTCGCCCAGCCTGCAGCTCTGCAGATGTCTGTTAGCGAGGCGCCATGCGCTAAAGCCCAAGAGGAAGCCACGCTCCAAGTGGAGTGGGCCATCACACCAAGGGGGCACGGTCGGCCTTGCTGCTGGTAAGACAAAGCAATGTCGTCCACTATCCAGTGAGACAGCCGTTGCTTTGAGAGAGCCCTTCCCTTCTGGCTCCCCCCATGACAGACAAAGAGCTGGTCTGAGGTCCTGAAACACCGCGTTCTGTCAACGGAGGTGCGGAGTGCATGTACCGGACAGAGCAGTGCCAAGGCTGGGTCTGCCTCCTCCAGGGGCAGCGCTTGCAGGTTCACCACCTGGTCCCGGAAGGGAGTGGTGGGAACCTTGGGCATGTATCCAGGCCGGGGTCTCAAGATCACGTGAGAGTAAGCCGGCCCGAACTCCAGGCACGCTTCGTCAACGGAGAATGCGTGCAGGTCCCCTACCCTCTTGATGGAGGCCAATGCAACCAGGAGTGCTGTCCCCATAGGGCAGAAACTTTAACTCTACCGATTGCAAAGGCTCAAAGGGAGGCCTCTGCAGAGCACTTAGAACTACTGAGAGGTCCCAAGAGGGCACAAGGGGAGGACGAGGCGGATTTAGCCTCCTCGCTCCCCTCAGGAACCTGATGACCAGGTCATGCTTCCCGACGGACTTACCTTCTACTGCATCATGAGACGCGGCAATGGCCGCGACGTAAACCTTAAAGGGTTAGCTCACCCAAAAATTAAAATTCTGTCAGTATTTACTCACCCTCATGTTGTTCCAACCCCGTAAGACCTTCGTTCATCTTCGGAACACAAATTAAGATATTTAAGATATTAAGATCGCTCCTGCATACAGTCCATAGGCTTTTTGAGGGACTGGCTCTTGCTGTCCCCGAAAAGTCATTAAAGACATCGTTAAAATAGTCCAAGTGACTACAGGGGCTCAATGTTAAGTTTATCAAACGACGAGAACACTTTTGTGCGCAAAAAAACAACAAAAATAACGACTTTATTTCAACTATTCGTTTATTTCTCCCTCTGCGCGAGTCAGGTTACTAGTTTAATAGCGTAAGCTTCTGTTATTGTACGTCACACGCATCACACACACATGACCAGCGTCGGCCAATAGTGAGCCTACGTGTGACGTAGCTCTACGCAATCACACTACGTTAACTGACTTACAGGCTCATGGAGAAGGAAGTGAATAGTTGAAATACAGTCGTTATTTTTGTTGTTTTTTTGCGCACAAAAGTGTTCTCGTCGTTTGATAAACTTAACATTGAGCCCCTGTAGTCACTTGGACTATTTTAACGATGTCTTTAATGACTTTTCGAGGACAGCAAGAGCCAGTCCCTCAAGAAGCCTATGGACTGTATGCAGGAGCGATCTTAATATCTTAAATATCTTAATTTGTGTTCCGAAGATGAACGAAGGTCTTACGGGGTTGGAACAACATGAGGGTGACTAAATACTGACAGAATTTTCATTTTTGGGTGAACTAACCCTTTAAGGGTGGAGGGTGACAGCCTACGCTCCAACCCTTCTTGCAGGAAGGAAAGCATGACACCGATCGAACATCTCTGGGGGTCTTCTCCGCGAGAAGAGCACCAGTTGACGAAGAGGTTCCACTTCAACGCGTAAAGGTGTCTCGTGGACGACGCTCTAGCGGAAGTGATGGTTGCCGCCACCGCGGGTGGCAGCGAACTCAAACCTGCCTTGAGCCACACGTGTAGCCTCCAGAGATTGGGACGAGGATGCCACAGAGTGCCCTGTCTCTGAGTGAGTAGATCTTGTCTCAGAGGAATAGGCCAAGGAGTCGCTGTCGCGAGGAGCATGAGTTCGGAGAACCACGTCTTGGTGGGCCAATAAGGGGCTACCAGCAAGACCTGCTCCTCGTCCTCCTTGATCTTGCACAACACCCGTGCAAGAAGGCTCACTGGGGGAAACGCATACTTGCGTGGGCCCCGCGGCCAGCTGTGCGCCAGTGCATCTGTGCCGAGCGTGCCCTCTGACAGGGAATAAAACTGGGCGCAGTGGGATGAGTCCCGGGAGGCGAACAGATCTATCTGTGCCTCCCCGAACTGGTCCCAAATCAGCTGGACCGTCTGGGGATGGAGTCGCCATTCGCCGGAGATAGGGCGGACCCGTGACAGCTCGTCGGCTGCCAGGTTCCGGTCGCCTGGAATGTACACTGCACGAAGGGACCTCAGGTGCTTCTGACTCCATAGCAGGAGGTGGCGGGCGAGCTGCGACAACCGACGTGAGCGTAGACCACCCTGGTGGTTGATGTACGCTACTGTAGCGGTATTGTCTGAACGGACAAGTACGTGTTGACCCCTGAGCAGTGCTCGAAAGCGGTGCAGGGCCAGGCGTACTGCCAGCAGCTCGAGGCAATTGATGTGCATGAGGGGCTGGGGTCCTGTCCAGGAACCCGCGGCTGCATGCCCATTGCACATGGCACCCCAACCCGTGGTAGATGCATCCGTGGAGACAACGAGATGCCTGGAAACTCGCTGAAGAGGGACACCGGCCCGTAAAAAGCTGAGGTTTGACCATGGGAAGAAGGTTTGGCGGCACGCTGGAGTCACTGGAACTCGGAGCGAGCCGCGATGCCATGCCCACCTCGGGACTCGATCGCGAAGCCACAGCTGAAGCGGTCTCATATGAAGCAATCCGAGCGGCGTTGCCGCAGCTGCGGATGCCATATGCCCCAGGAGCCTCTGAAAAAGTTTCAGTGGGACCGCACTTTTGCCCTCGAACTGTCGAAGACAAGTCAGCAGTGAGTGCGCGCGCTCGTTCGTGAGCTGCGCGGACATGGCGACCGAGTCTATCCCCATGCCGAGAAAAGAGATCCTCTGCACGGGGCAAAGTTTGCTCTTCTCCCGGTTGACCCGAAGGCCCACATGGGCTAGGTGCCGGAGCACCAGGTCTCTGTGTTCGCAAACCTGTTCACGAGAGTGTGCCAGTTTCAGCTAATCGTCGAGATAGTTCAGGATGCGAACCCCGTGTTCGCGAAGGGGAACAAGGGCTGCCTCGACGATCTTCGTGAATACGCGAGGTGACAGAGCTATAACCCGAATGGGAGAACCGTGTACTGATATGCCTGGCCCTCGAAAGCAAACCGAAGAAACGGTCTGTGTCGAGGCAAAATGGAGACATGAAAGTACGCATCCTTCAGGTCGATCGCTGCAAACCAATCCTGAGGCAGGCGGAGGCGTCTGAGCCGACAGCTGGGTGGAGGCAGCAGCTGGCCGTCGGGGCAGAATATGTTTAATCACCTCCGTCTGCTTCTGGGCAGTCGAGAACTGCTGGGCGAAGTCCTCGACTGCACCGCCGAACAGGCCAACCTGAGGGGGGCGTCGAGTAGAGTCCGCTCGGCTTCCCGTGTGTCTGCCAGGTTGAGCCATAGGTGGCGCTCCTGGACCACACTAGTGGCCATCACCTGACCAACGGAGCGAGCGGCCACTTTCGTCGCCCTGGGAGCGAGGTCAATGGCAGCTCGCAGCTCGTTAAAAGCCGTTTGGTCAGTCCCCCCCTCGTGCATATGTCTGAGCAATTTGGCTTGGAAAACCTGCAAAGTGCTCATTACATGCAGGGCGGAGGCCGCCTGTCCCGTCGCTCTATAGGAACGAACCGCCATAGACGACGAGAACCTACAGGTTTGGATGGGTGCTTAGGAGTCCCACGGGAGGATGCGCTCTGTGGACACAGTTGCATCGCAACAGAGCGCTCCACCAGGGGAATCCCAGCGTACCCACGGGCAGCCGCACCGTCGAGGGGAGGAAAGGCGGGGGAAGATGGAGCATGCTCTCGGGAGGTCAAAGGAGCCTTCCAAGTGCGTGTCAGTTCCGCATGCAACTCGGGGAAAAAAGGAATTGGGGTCGGCTGTGGCCTTGCGGCGGCAGCTTTACCCAAAAAACAATTATCCATCCATGAGAGATCGGGGCAGGGCGGAGGGTTCCACTCTAACCCGATACTCACGGCGGCCCGAGACAGCATGGCCGTCAACTCGGGAATCAGACACGGGCAACGCTGGTGCTCCTGAAGGAGGCAACGCAGCTGCATCCTCACTTCCCGAGGAATCATGCCTGCCCTGTGATGCTGCGATCGACATCGCATCATCCTCTGGAGCTCCGAACGAAACAGACGGTACCTGCGAAGAGGCAGTCGCCTGAATCGATTCGGCGCTCGCTGGCTCTAACACTGGAGCGGGGGGTGTGGCCCGAGGTTCTCTCGTCGGGTTTTTGTTCCACACCGTCACCGTCAAATCACCCTGTCCGCGAGTCGAAGAGCTTCTAGAAGAAGAAGCAGAACGATTAGCGGACACGGGGACTCTCACTTTTGTCAGATCATTGAGTCTAGATCGCAGTGTAGAGATGGTCATGTCCCCACAGAAGGAACATGAGTCATCCATGAACGCTGCAGCTGCATGCTGAATGCCCAGACACACAGAGCAGCGATCATGACCATCAGAAGACGACATGAATCGACCGCACCCAGAAGAACACGGACAAACCATCTTTAAAAAGACGTGCCACGTGCAGCTCTTTCAGAAGAGAGGAGGAACTTCACTCTTTCAGCGCTGAGGCGACCAGGGAGAAGCGCAAAGTCTGGCAGACCACTGCTCAGATCGCAGGCAATGCAGAATCTCGCTGGGTACCGCCATCACACCAACACTGAAGAGGACGCTCGTCTCAAAGAGTCTTGTCAGAGAGAAATGGCTTGAGGAGTGAAGAAGTCTCTTGGCTCCGAAGCGAAAACATACTGTGGTTGCGTTCACTTCCTCCTTTTATACGCATGGGGTGGGGCGGAGTTACGCTATGCAAATTCCGCAGCCCCAAAGCATTTTCATGCCATTGGCTCGTTATTAAATACTCGAAGAGGATTGGCTTTCTATGCGAAACCCCCATTCTCCGTCACTCCTGACGTAACTCGGAGTGACTACGAAAGGGTAAGCATTTTATGTGACCAGATTTTAGCAATAACATTGATAACTGATGGATCCTTTATGATAATACATGTTGTGGTACAACTGGGCAGTGCAATGCAAATAGTAATTATAACATAAAGTGAGAAGTAATAGTAAATAGTTTAGTCAATAAAATAAACAAATAGTGTACAGTAAATTAAATGGTAATGAATACTAGTATAATTGTATAAAAATATTGATAATAGTATAGTTTATTATTAATAATGCTATAATAATAGCAATACAATAAGACATTTCAACTATATAATATACACACACAAAAATAAGTTAAATAGTGACATATATTTAATATTTAGCTCTTTTTGTTAAATTTCAGTTTTATTGATCAGTAATAGTCTAGCCATTATAACAGAAGTAGCTTCAGTCAAACATACAGCAGGATACAATGTTAAAATAGCCTAAATATAAAGTTATTAAGCTTTACTTTGCCCTCAGCCAAAACTATTTACCAGGGAACCATTTATAGATTAATGAGAGCAAAGATAACAACAAATTATATGAATTATATCTCATGTTTAACCTCTAGACTAGAGACATCAGAGCCAGCGGCAACCAACTACATTGTCGACTGAAAAACTATTATAACTACATTTCGTTACACAATAACAGTAGTATTTAACCTAAACGTTACTATTACTAATTAAATCATGACCAAATACAACCAAAAACAAATGTTCAGTCTTGCTTGTGAAAGGTACTTCCTCGAAAGCTGTTTTCAATTGTGTGGCGATTTGTCCAGCCCCAAGCAGCGCACAAAACAGGCATTTTTTCCCAATTCCCGGTATGAGAGGTATGGGAAAGTTACTCTCCCCAATTGCCGTTGACGTACGCTCCAGCGGCCAATATGGCGTTTATATATTTATTATGTCTATGCCCGCGAACGGGGTAATCAGCAGAAGATCACTGGCAGCTGTGCAGGGGGAAAAGCAAAGCCTCGCGATTGGGACACGTCATCATAAAGGCAATATAAAAGGAGGAAGTAGAGACTAAATGGGGCGTTACTTTTGGGAACAGTGTTCCCGTGGGAAGAGTGAGCCATGGTGAGGAGGAAGGGGGGCCGACAGACGAGCACAGGGCTGTGAGTTGGGAGAAAGAGGTAAACATGGGGCTGAAGATCGTTTGTGAGAGGCAGTGAGTGGTCCAAATCAATTTCCACCCTCCTCTCTTGTGTCTGTGGGACATCTTGATGTGAAAGCCAGATCAGAAGATGGGCAATGGCCATACATGTGTATTTTCCACTGAGTGCTGAATTGTTGAGATGAAGTGAAGTGTGAACCTAAACCCGCTGGATGTCCATGTCTTACCTGAGTTTTGTATCACATTCTGACTGCATGAGAAGAGGCTAATACTGTTGTATTCCACAGACCATTGAGTGTATTTTTCTGGCAGCCCGCTGTAAAGAGACACGTAATTAATGTGTAACCTACTGCTTGCAGAGAAGAGGACTACGTGCCTGCATACTCACACCTGACTGCTTTGCAGTGGAGGCCTCTAGCCGTAAGTTATCTGTCTGTCTAGGAAGAAGAAGAGGATTATGTGCTAAGACGAGGATTGTGTGTTTGTATGCCAGAGCATTACGTACCTGTATACTCACCTGTCTGCTTTGCAGTAAAACGCGAGCCACTCTGTGTCTGCTGGCCCCGCCAATGAAGAGAAGCACTTACTTGCATACTCTCCTGTCTACTTTGCAGTAAAACGCCAGCCGCTCTGTGCCTGCTGACCCCGCCAGTGAAGAGAAGTACGTACTCGCATACTCACCGACTGCTTTGCAGTGAAGAGGACTACGTGCCTGTATACTCACACCTAACTGCTTTGCAGTGGAGACCTCTAGCCATAAGTTCTCTGTCTATCTAGGGAGAAGAGGATTATGTGCTAAGATGAGGATTGTGTGTTTGTATGCCCAAGGATTACGTACCTGTATACTCACCTGTCTGCTTTGCAGTAAAACGTCAGCCGCTCTGTGCCTGCTGACCCCGCCAGGAAGAGAACGAGACCTCCAGCCTGAAGCTTCCTGCAGCAAGTTCGCAACCACCAGCCTGCAACGAAAGGGATAAGTGCTGTAAATGCCCCCTGGTTGCCCCCTGGAGAAAGTGACCCAAAGCAGCCCTGACCCTGCCCTCTTTTAAAGATTCCTTTTTTTAAATTAATAAAAACTTGGTTTTAATTGATTCCCTCCTTGTCTGTCCTCCTTGCTCCGTCCTCCGTCAGGCTCCCCAAGGGTGGTGCGCGTCTTGAGGGGCGGGTGCAGGTCAGTTTGGCCCGCCCCGACCTGTGACAAGGCCCATCCAATTGCATTTTTAAATATGCGCAATTTACAGTATAGTGGGTAGGGGACAGGCGCTGATTACCTGATGAACTACAGGTTTGGAACATAACACGTACACTGTGGTTTCACATCAAGTGCTTTCTGTGTCTTGGCTATGGCGCTATTAATGCTGTGTTCACAAAAGTACGCACATCTGGCCCTCAGGCCCTTAAGAGAGCAGCCAAAAAAATCGAGGGAAACTGGAAAAAAATTCAACTATAGGTATTTCGCATTGCATGGAAAGGGAGCTCGATTGCATACAGAGAGGCCTTAAAAGCTGCTAGATCTGCTTATTTTCCAACTTTATTAGAACTCTCATCGACTCCAGGTCTGCAGGGAACTTCATCTCTCATCTCCAAAGACTCAATCTCCAGAGGAAGTGCTGCTCACAAAAATTAGCCATTCACACCTTCCTCGGCAAGACGGTGGGCCGTGGTTGTGTCCGCCACTTCTTCCCCACAGTTACGAAATGTGTCGGCTGGCTGCATGAGGAGAAGATCTCGTTCTTGGTGCTGGAAGGATCCACCGCTGACATCATCATGGTACAGCCCTGGATGACCCAGCACCATCAATTGGAACTCTAGAAAGATTCTACGATGGAGTGATTCCTGCTTCCAGAACTGTATGTCATCTGTGATCAAACCGTCTACACGTCAGACCTGTCGACATCTTTCGAAATCTTCATCCAGTCTCCAGTTGAACTCCACCCCCATCGAAAGCCCAGAGACTGAGAGTAAAACCGAACTCCTCTGGATGTATTCAGCAAACGTTTGGCGACCCGTCTACCACCTCATTGGCCATGGGACTGCACCATTGACCTGCTGCCTGGGGCGACACCAACTAAGGGTAAAGTCTACCCACTGTCCATCCCGGAAAAAAAGGAACTTGAATTTTGAATGTTTATTGTTGAGGATAAACCTTTTAGATAAAACATTTTGTTCGAGGTACAATGGAGTACATTCACAAGGCTCTCAAACAACGTTTCATCCGTCCATCAACACCCCTGTCGCATCCGCTTGAGGCCGTGTATCAACTACCGGACCCTTAACGCACAGACTGTTAAATAAAGTTATCCTATTCCTCTGGTCCCTGCCGCAGTGGAACAGCTTGGTGGGGCTCGCATCTTCTCCAAGTTGGACATGCGGAGCGCCTATAACCTCATTCGGATATGCAAGGCACTTGCCACTGCACTCTAAGCAGTGGCAAGTTCCTGCATCTTCCAAAAGAAATTGTATATATTGATACAGATGATCTGAGCTTCGAGATAAAAACAGTTTTATTTTTTAATATATGGATTTAATAAGCTGGTCAAGAAAATTAAGAAAACATTTTTGTATAAATACTGTATATATTTAACATTTTACAGATCTTTATGATTGCCTTACCCCGAACCTTCCCTTAACCTAACCATGTCTTAACAAAATAAACCAGGAACAGGTAGATAAAAGTTCAGTCACAATATTAATAATACAAAATTTAGAAACAAATTGACCATTGAGGTTCTTTCTTTTTTTTTTTTTCCTTTTAATTTTTTTTTCTTTTTTTTTCAAGTTTCTGGGGTAAATTATGCCTTTAAAGCACAATCTGCAGAAGGCAGACTCGACTGGACTGACCAAATTTAGATATGAGGATTGGTGATTTCGTAAGCTGTATTTTTAATCATTTTGGAAGTTACAATCAACTTGGTTGGGCATATTCTTCTGATTATTATCACCAATAGACACCCTCCTTTTTATGTAGATTTATGTTGAGTAAGCAGCACACATTTATAATGCCACAATGTCTTGCTTCTGCCCAGTACACAATATTCTTGACCAGTAGGATCCATTATAGTGAGCTGCAGTAATCATTTAAAATTCAGATGCAATTTGTTATGGTCTGTGGGCTACATTAGAGTCCTGAAATCTAACACTGGTGACTCAATTATGTTGCAGGGCAAATGGGGATTGAAAAAATGAAGGCACAGATAGAGCAACCTTTATTCTGCAGTAATGCATCTATAAAACTGAGCGTCCTGGGAACTATGCCAGTACATATGACCACTTAGTGTTTTCACTTTTGGTCCATTTCTGGGCAGCCATTTTCGACTGTGGCTTGTATTACCTCGTTATAATAACAAGCAGCAGATCCATAAAACAAATTACAGACATGTTGTCTCAATATCTGTCTTTCAGCTAATAAAAACTCATATCACCTAGATCAAAGCTGTCTGACAAAAGACAATGTACAATTCAAGTGATGTGTTAAAGCAGAACTAAGTAACTTTTTTACCTTAACTGAACAGCTTTGGAGTCATTGTAATGTTTATATTACTGATTTCATGTTGAATGGTGATCGTCTCGCACCCCCCTGGTGCCTGTGAGCCGCAAAACCACCCTTGCAACTTTGGGCCGGCAGCCCGCCGGCCTCAGTGTTAGGAAGTATCGTGAGATTTCAGGTCTCGCGAGGTAACGAATTGCTTTACGGCACTATACGAGCACACGGATGCGTACACGTCCCCATCCATCCAGGAGCCGGCTAGCTATAAGAAAAAGGTAACGCTAGATATTCAGTTCTTCAAGTTTTCGTGATGGCTGATGTAAAAGAAGAAGAAGAAAGCTCGGAAGTGTTTATCAGAGGAACAAAGAAAGAGAAAACGGACCGGCTTTTTCAGAATAGTGAGAACTGAAAGAAAGCGAAGCCTGCAAAACCGATGCTGACCTGGCCTTCTTGCTGTTGCACTTGTAAGTATCTTTATAATAAACTGTGTTTAATGTTTGTATTTCTTGTAATTGTGACCTCGTGAGTCGGGATGTTTGCTATTGTCTGTTTGTTTTTGTTTTTTTATTATGCTCGCTGTCTGTTACCGGCTTACTAGTACGTCAGATACTGTAACTTGGATGTTAGCATTTTCATTAGCAAACAAACTTGCTTGTTTTCTGTAAGTTAGTTTTTTGTCCGTTCCTCTATCAGGGTTTATTTGTGTTTCTCAGATCGCCTATAAATCGATATGAAATTCTACAAATTATGCATTAGTTTAGCTTGTCGTCAGCCTCAGAATAAGTAACGTTATATACTGTGCTGACTTGATATATAATGCATAGAGAGCTGCTATCTAATAATGCAACTTTTTATATTTATTTAATCACATTTACACAAACAGAACTATAAATAAACGAGAAATTGCATTGCAACTTCACACATGCAACTCTGTGCTAGTTTGACCTTGTGTATAAATGATGTTGATAAAAGATTGATACATTTTCTTTTTCCTTTTTAGCTACAAGCGTTGGCAAGTGTCATCAACTCCGAGGCACCCCAGACCACCAGTACCACCGGTCTCAAGCTTCAATAATAAAATAAACAAACTTGTAATAAACAAATTAAACGTGTTTGACTTTCTTTGGTCAATCGTTACGATAGACAACTCGGATCACCAGAAAAATGATAGAAGAATGTAGCGTAACATTTATTTTGATAATGCATAAGTAGCTGTAGGCTAAACTAAAAATAAATAAATAGCGGAAATATTTCTTATAGTATTGATTTTTAACCATAATGTTACTGATTACGTTTGGTAACACAATAAAAATATACACTATCTCAACATTTGAATAATATTGTTCTGAGAATCATACCTCAGTGGACATGGCTCGGGCGTCAGTTTGGTTTGAAATGTGCTGGGGACAGAGACGCATTCGGAAGGGCATTTTCAAAAGTGATGGGTAGGCTACAATAACGCATTCATTTTTTTTTTTCTCTTTCGAGTAGGTCATGTTTTGAAAGACTATGTCCTGTAGCTTCCTGATGCACATAAATAAAAATAAGCACAATGTCCGAGTATAGTGAGTATATCGAAAATATACGCCCTTGATAGCATGTACAGTGATGGTCCGTCCAGAGGTAGAATTCCACACTCGAATAGTTTTTTTTTTCCCCTCATCAAAACCAATAATTTTTATCAGTGGTTGAATTGATATAATGTTTATCAGTGGTTTTATATGTTTTGATGAGGGGGAAAAAATATACGAGAGCGGGATTAGAACACATGAGAAAAAGGGACACGTTTGTGTGCATTTTGATTTGTGATTTCACCGGAAAGAATCTCTGCCATGGATTGAAGCGCGGGGAGTTGACAACGAGTTTGCGACAGTTTTCTCATATATATACTCCGAAACTGTAGGGGGAGCTCGAGAGAGAAACCTGCGAGAAAACAGCAAAGAAGTTCCCAGTCTTACTGAGCACTGCTTTAAAGGTTATAAAGTTTTACTGTTTTGAATTTAGTTTGTATATATATAAACAAATAAACAATAAAAATACAGGGAAAACAAACACGTGAAATATTATCAACTTGCAGTGTCATCAGTTAAGAACACACAACATGATAATTTTTTATGCAAAATTTACACATGGTAGGGAGCAGGTGTAAATTTCTTCAAAAAATCTATAAAAACCAATGGTACTGTCACAGTCTGCGTCTGCACCATCCTGTCTGCGTCTCCTGCACTACACTTCCCATGATCCTCTCGTCTGCACACCTGAACTCACTCCCTCATCAGCCTTCCGTTCAGCGTCCTGTTTCATCTGTTTCACCTGTTTGCACCTCATTATGTTTGATGTTACCCGGTGTACCCCATCTTCCTGCCTGTATTTATGAAATAAATGTATCTTCATCGTGACTCTGGAGTCCTCCAGTTCCTTCTGCCTACTCCACACCATGACAGAACGACCGACCTTCAAAAGAAAAAGATGGACCCTTTCGTAGGGGTCCAATTGCTCTGTTTAGAGCAGACGGACCGGTCTCTGGAGGATCATCTGGCAGATTTCCTCCACCTCGCTTCTGCCACAACCTTCCCGGACAACAGCCTCTGCAGCTTCCTGTATGCCGGCCTCAACACCGCCACCAGAGAGCAGTTGTCCGGGAGGGGTCCCCAGGGGAGCTTTGCCGCGTATGTTGAGTGGGTGCTGGTGTCCTGTGGGTCACCTCTCACCATCGAGGACGGCACCAGCCCCACTCCAACGCCAGAGCCCTCTTCATCGCTGGGTCCGCCCAGCCCCGTCCAGCCAGAGACCGTCCAGCCTGAGCCCTCCTCTTCGCTGGTTCCGTCCAGCCCCGCCGAGCCTGAATCCTCCTTCCCGCTGGTTCCGTCCAGCCCAGCCGAGCCCGAGCTCTCCTCTTCGCTGGTTCCGTCCAGCCCCGCCGAACCCGTGCTCTCCTCTTCGCTGGTTCCGTCCAGCCCCGTCCAGCCAGCGCCAGAGTATAGTATAGTATAGTATACTTTATTGTCCCCTAGGGGAAATTTGTCATGGACTCAAAGTGCGTGGTGCAAAGTAGTAGCTGCCATTACAAGCATTAATACACATAGTAAAACAAATACCAGCTAAAGACGTACATGTAGACTACACACACACTCATGACACATCTAATGAAAATCTAAAAAAATAAATGAGAATAAAATAACATACAATACTAAAACAACAAGCAGAACACCAAGTTATTGCACACTTCTCATTCCTCCTCGTACAATCTAAAAATTTTTATTTAAAATTTTGACGGAGTTGGGTATAAAAGAATATTTGTAACGGTTCAATTTGGTTTTTGGAATTCTGAACCTTCTGCCAGAAGGCAAGAGCTCGTACTCCGCATGAAGGATGTGGGACGGGTCAGACAGAACTCTCCGCGCCTGCCTGAGTACAGACTGCTCATAGATGGACTGAAGGGAGAGCTTTTCAGTCCTCCCCATCACCTTCATAGCAGTCTGTACCAGGCGCTGCAACTTTGATTTAGACTGTGTGGAGAGATTGCCAAACCATGCCGTCATCCCATACCTGATGACACTCTCCATCACTGCCTGATAAAATAAAAACATAATCTTCTGACTGACACCAAACACCCTCAGTCTGCGTAAAAAATACAGCCTTTGCTGTAAACGGGAACATAAATGATCAACATGATCACCCCAACGTAAAAGGTTATCCAGGTGGATACCCAGATACCTATAAGAAGTAACCTGTTTGATCTCTTCCCTGTGAATAGACAGTGGAGTATGATCCCCCACTGACCGAGGGTCAAACACCATCTCCTCAGTTTTTTTAGTGTTAATTGTGAGATAGTTCTTATCACACCACTGAACAAAATTATTAACCTCCGTGAAGTACACTGACGGGTCTGAGTTCTGGTGAAGCAGGCTGAGAATAGCAGTGTCATCAGAAAATTTAAAAAACAGGTTGCCTAGGAGACTATTGGTACAGTCATTTGTATAAAGAGTGAACAGAGACCGTCCAGCCAGCGCCAGAGACCGTCCAGCCTGCGCCAGAGACCGTCCAGCCAGCGCCAGAGACCGTCCAGCCAGCGCCAGAGACCATCCAGCCTGCGCCAGAGACCGTCCAGCCAGCGCCAGAGACCGTCCAGCCAGCGCCAGAGACCGTCCAGCCTGCCCCAGAGACCGTCCAGCCAGCGCCAGAGACCGTCCAGCCTGCCCCAGAGACCGTCCAGCCAGCGCCAGAGATCGTCCAGCCTCCCCCAGAGACCAGGATCCCACCCAGCCTCCCTCGCCCACCTCCTCCCGTCATGCATCCGTCAGCCCTTCCGTCTGCCAGCTCCCCTGACCCAGCCTGGTCGTTGGATCCCCGGCCTTCGCCTCACACCTCCTCCATCTGGACACTTCCTCGGCCCCCTGTCCCATCTGCTCCCCCGTGGCTCTTACCTCCCTCAGCTCCTCCATGGCCCATCAGTCCACCAGCTCGGCCAGGCTCCCTCGTCCCTCCAGATTCACTTCGCTCCCTCGTCATCCTCCCTTCACCTTTGGACTTCCTTCCCTTGGCTCCGCCCCGTCATGTCACCCCCCCGGTTCTGTCGGACTCCTCACTCCCTCCAGTCACCTGTCAGCCCTCACTCCCTCTGGCCTCACCGTGTCCCTCTGTGCCCCTGTCATCACTTCGGTCACCTGAGCCTACGGTGTCACCATGGTCCCTCGGTCCCTCCTCAGCACCCAATGTCGTCTGTCCCTCAGCTGCACCCTGGTCGCCTCTCCCATCTGCTCCGCCCCTGTCAGTCGGCCCCCTGGTGTTGTCAGCCCCTTTTCCATCGGCTCCACCAGGGGTCCTCCCTCCATCGGCTCCGCCCTGGTCTCGCCCTCAGCCTGCTCCGCCCTGGTCTCGCCCTCAGCCTGCTCCGCCCTGGCCACGCCCTCAGCCTGCTCCGCCCTGGCCACGCCCTCAGCCTGCTCCGCCCTGGCCACGCCCCGCTCAGCCCTCAGATCGTCCCCCCTCCTTCCTCTGTTCTGCGGCGTGAGGTCACGCCTCCCGGGAGGGGGGAGTTCTGTCACAGTCTGCGTCTGCACCATCCTGTCTGCGTCTCCTGCACTACCCCTTCCCATGATCCTCTCGTCTGCACACCTGAACTCACTCCCTCATCAGCCTCCCGTTCAGCGTCCTGTTTCATCTGTTTCACCTGTTTGCACCTCATTATGTTTGATGTTACCCGATGTACCCCGTCTTCCTTCCTGTATTTATGAAATAAATGTATCTTCATCGTGACTCTGGAGTCCTCTAGTTCCTTCTGCCTGCTCCACACCGTGACAGGTACAGATAGTCTCACATTATAATTCACATTGTTAGTAGAAATATATATATATATATATATATATATATATATATATATATATATATATATAATTCTACTCACAATGTGAATTATAATGTGAGACTAACAGTACCATTGGTTTTTATAGATTTTTTGGTTGGCATCCATCCAACATAATACAAAGAGAAAATAATCAAATGAGATGTGCTTAAGTATACTTAAAGTTAGGCATTTTTTAAATAAACACTGTTATACTGGTTGAAACTCTCTTCACATCCTAATATCAATCAATAAAAGTTATAAAATAAATATTAAAATGTACATATAATTTTCCTTCTGTGGAAGTCTCAGGACAAATAAATGTGCACCCAATAATTGAACTTGGTTTGATACGACCTCCTACCTGCCAGTCATCATATGTATTTCCATACCTCCACGCACCCTACTCGTCACACATCATCAACACATTCCGTAAGGCTTTGCAGTTGTAGACAGACAGTCACAGAGCGCCGCACACAAACAGCAGCCACCTTTTACAGTTCTTCCTGAACCAAAACAACGAGCTTATGCTGCGTTCACGCAGTGTCGTAACCGTAATTACAAGATTGTAACCAGTGATGTTCTACCTGGAGCTGTTCACGTAATCAGACTCCGATTTAGGCGTTTCTATGTTAACACTATCAATGGCGAAATTAATCTGCAGCAGTCAAGTGGTACAAGTAAGAGCTCTGTAAGTTGTTTACATTTATTGGGCTTCATTCAGTAAAAGACCTGGGTGTTATACTAGACCGCAACTTGTCGTTCGAAAATCATATTTCATATGTTACAAGAACAGCCTTTTTCCACCTTAGAAACATTGCTAAGCTACGTAACATGCTATCTATTTCTGATGCAGAAAAATTAGTTCACGCATTCATGACCTCGAGACTAGATTACTGTAATGCTTTATTAGCTGGTTGTCCTGCATCCTCAATAAACAAGCTACAGTTAGTACAAAATGCAGCTGCTAGAGTTCTTACTAGGTCAAGAAAATATGATCATATAACACCGATTTTATCATCTCTACACTGGTTACCTATTAAGTTCCGCATCAACTACAAAATACTACTACTGACCTATAAAGCCCTAAATGGTTTAGCACCTATGTACTTAACGGACCTTCTTTCGCCCTACAATCCACCGCGTTCCTTAAGATCACTAAATTCAAGGCTTCTGGTCATTCCTAGGATATCGAAGTGCAGTAAAGGAGGGAGGGCGTTCTCGCATTTAGCTCCAAAACTCTGGAATGGCCTTCCCGATACGGTCCGAGCCTCTGACTCGCTGACACAGTTCAAAACTAGATTAAAGACGCATCTCTTTAGTCAAGCATTCACATAATGCTTACCTTCTAGTCCTCTGTTATGCCATACGGAACCGTTTGCCACTGAAACTGCTTAACGCACCAGTGGGGCTCGACAGCCTCTTAGACAAACGGGTCGGCGCGTATGGTTGGGTTGCGGAGAGTTCGGGTTACGGAGAGTTTGTGAGTTATAACGGAAATTATTATGAACATCAGCTATGCTAATTATTTCCCATCTGCCTTTCTGCTGTTATCTCGGGACGCTTGTCCCGAGAAAAATGGCGTTCGTCAGGTCCAGTTTTGTGTCCAGCCTCTCACGGGGATTTCGGATGCCCCAACGCCTGTGATGAGACGACTCAACGCCTGTGATGAGACGACTCAACGCCTGTGATGAGACGACTCAACGCCTGCGATATGTTATGGCGCCGTTTGATTCATAAACAATATTTATATTTAATATTTATATTTAAACAATATGAATGTAAGCCAGAGGAGAACTGGCCCCCGACTGAGCCTGGGTTCTCCCAAGGTTTTTTCTCCATCCAATCTGATGGAGTTTGGTTCCTTGCCACTGTCGCCTTGCTTTTGGCTTGCTTTGAGCTTGCTCAGTTGGGGTTATTTATTTAGTGTTTAGCAATGTTGTTGATCTGTGTTGTGCTACTTACATGTTATCACTGTGAAGCTGCTTTGATACAATCTGTATTGTGAAAAGCGCTATATAAATAAATGTGACTTGACTTGACTTGACTTCATTCACGAAACACGAGCAGAGCAAATTTTTGTGTAAATCATTCGTGAAGCTGTTCTGACATGAGTTTTTGGATTCATGAAAATTTTAATATTTTCAAAATGTTAGTTGGTATGAAAGAAATTTACACCTGCTCCCTACCAAGTGTAAATTTTGCATAAAACATTATCATGTTGTGTGTTCTTAAAGGACAAGTTCGGTATTATACAATTAAAGCCCTGATTTAAGATTGTCCCTGATGAAATAGAATAGTTAAGATTGTTTTTTAGACAGATACTCCTGTCACGAGAATTTTTGGATTCTGTGTTAGCACCCCACCCCACCCCATCCACCCACCCAAGAAAATGGACTTGGACAAAAACTATGATAAAACCTGTTGGAAAGCATATTTCCCAGAAGACTCCACGGCATTTCTGAACACATAATTTACATACAGTAGTTGTAACTCATAGGTGGGGATTCAAACACAGAACGTTCCCCTAACGTTCCCGAATGGTCCCATGAGGTTATTTTTTTGGGAACCAAACAAGAACGTTATAGGAACGTTCCATGTAGGTTATTTTTAGGTTCCATTTTTATAACGTAGGGAGAATGTTCCGGGAACGTTCCCTTAACCTTAAAGGAAAGTTCTAGGAACGTTCTGGGAACCAAAAACTAACGTTCCCAGAACGTTCCCAGAACCTAAATTTGTTTGCTGGGATGCTAATTGTGGATAAATTTGCACATGCAGCCCTATTTACAATTTTACCTGTGGGTCATTTCCCACAGGACATTTGTACTGATAAAATGTATTAAATGTGGATCGCTTTGGATAAAGGAGTCTACTAACTTTACTTTGCTTTACTCTAGTTATTTACTAACAAATGTAGTAAACTACACTGCACCAAAGGGAATCTTTGAACTTAACTGTCCAACTGAAGAAATACTTAGATAAACAATTCAATGAAGAAATAAACTTACTGCTCAGTGTTGGCTCATGGTTAAGCATGACATGCATGTCTGTGTCCTGTGTAATGTTTAAATTACTAGTAAATCTTTGCTTTGGTTGGGTGTAGCTATTTGCTAGTGGTGGGAACCGGAGAGAGCCTTCCTTGAACCCTCCTCTCAGCAGGGGTGCTGGGCTGACCTCAGCAGATAAGCCCTTTTCCCACTTCAGGGAGACCGAGAAGACTTTGTGGGCTCGGGAAAAGGGATCCATTTGATTTAAACATAAAATGAAAATGGTGTTTTGTACATGGAGAGAAGGCTCAGCATAACCCATGATTTATCATGATTAGACCCTCATGTGCCCCAAAATTGTTAGATTTCATTGAAAACTTTCCTGTTAAATTATTAGATATTAGATAATACATAAAGACTGGGTTCAGTTCCTCACACAACACAATCATATGTGTTCTGAGAGGCCAGTGAATATGTTGGCAGGGCAAATAAAATCTGAACTACCGAGCCAGAATATATAAATTACTTTGTTTCCTTTGTATGAGCATAGTCTTTTCACACAGCATTTGTTCTGCACTAATTAGTGTCAAGACTCATTACAGCGATTGAAGTCAAGTATAGATTTTTATGAAGAAATCTACATTTCTTACATACTGTACATATTCCTGAAAAGATATTCAAATTTGACGGTGTTCACACTTGTTGTTCAATTCGCTTGGTTTTGGTCCGGGCAAAAAAAAAAAACAAAAAAAACAACAACAAAAAAAAAATTGGCATTTTAACAACAAACTTAAATGAATAGGGATGTTCACAACCTGATTGGTCTGCTTTTTTATAGCCTATATTTCATGACAGAGCTAAACAATTGCTGTTTTTGCATCCAAACGTGATGCAAATCTTTAGAAAGTTAGCAAACTAATTGTGAATTAGGTGCGTTTCCAACAAGTTGTTTGAGCGGATGATGGTGGCTTTGGTAAACTAGTAAACAACATTGAATAAAACACCATCAGCTGAAACAGCCGAATAGTCACATGGGTTTAATGTTCGCTATGTCAGAATCTATTTGGCAAATGCGTTCTATCATCTGCCATAATGTCAAAAATGAGCTTGTTGTATGTCCGTAGCCTACATATGATGGCTTTTTGGACAGCTGAGAACTTGCGAGGAGCTTATAAAATGTGTGAAGAAGATAAAACAGCAGCAAATCCCTCCGTCACACACAAACGAAGATCTATTGCCAGGAGACGTAGTTCTGATGCCTGTGATCTCAGGAGTTAGTCTTCCACCGTTAATTGATGCATACGGCCGTATGGCAGAAGATAGTGATTATAGTTTATAAAGTTTTAAATATGGGTATTTTCCTTATAGAAACGCATGGCTTCACTTCAGAAGGCCTTTATTAACCCCCTGGAGTAAAAGTGGAGCATCTTTTGGGTGAACTATCCCTTTAAAGACATACATCATTCTTATGAAAATACCAGAGAAAGCTTGATGAACACAGATATTATCGCTATCATGTGTTTGTCTTCATGTTTCATCAGTCAAATGTCTTTGCATGTTAATGTATCCATGTAAGGAACTTCTTGAAACATCATGGGCCCTATTTTAACGATCTGAAACGCAAGTGTCAAAGCGCAAAGCACAAGTAACTTTGTGGGCAGATCCTGGCGCTGTTGCTATTTTCCCGGCGGGATAAATGCCTTTGCGCCTGGCGCAAATCTAAAAGGGGTTGGTCTGAAGTAGCTTCATTATTCATGGGTGAGGTTTGGGCGTAACGTGAAATAAGCCAATCAGAGCATCATCTCACATTCCCTTTAAAGGGATACTCCACCGGGTTTTCATATTAAACTATGTTATTCCCTTAACTAAGACGAGCTGTTGCACGAACTTGCCGCAATAATACCTTCACTCGTGAAAAGTCCTCTTACCGGCTCCCGCTTCCTCGCTCTCCCCCTCCCTCTTATTTCCGTCAATGCAGCCAACGTGACATGCAACAAAGCGGGAGCCGGTAAGAGGACTTTTCACGAGTGAAGGTATTATTGCGCCAAGTTGAAGTGCTCTAAAGCACTTTTTTATGGTATTCCGCCATACAATATAGTCATCAATTTTAAACGCTTAGAAAAACCCGTTTTATTTTGTGTCACCAGCCTAGGTCGAGTTACACTAATCGAGTAACTGTGTTTAAATAGGGAAAACGAGGAAGTGTTTTGTCGCTTCTCTTTTTGGCCCATATTTAATGCACTGGGCTAAGCTAAGTGCTAACATAGTTTTGCGGCAATACAGAGCGATAGAGTGCACTCACTGAGACGAGAGAGGTATGCATCAGCTCGTCTTAATTAAGGGAATAACGTCTCGGGTTATGACTATAACCCTTGTTCCCTGAGAAGGGAACGAGACACTGCGTCGATAAAATCGACTCTTTGGGGACGCTCCCTAAGCGTGCGCCTCTGAAGTATGAATGAAACTAATCCAATCCTGATTGGTGTTGCGTCGTGACGTAACATGTGACGGCATACCCGGAAGTATAAAAGTGACGCTGTCACAACACACACTAGCCTCGCGATGAAGCAAGACGCTCAAGGGTCTGAAAAGGGGGCGTGGCAACACGACGCAGTGTCTCGTTCCCTTCTCAGGGAACAAGGGTTATAGTCATAACCCGAGACGTTTCCTATCGAGGGAACTCAACACTGCGTCGATAAAATCGACTCTTTGGGGAACGAGTACCCACTAGGCCACGCACCGAACAGACCCGCCCCAGAGTGAAACTGATTAGGCACTCAGCAAGGGCCGAGTACGTGTGCACCGGGCGTACTGGGAAGGCTGAGACTGTAAAACCTGATGAAAGTATGCGGGGTAGCCCAGCCGGCTGCCTCACAAATCTCCTGCAGAGGTACTCCCGACAGAAGGGCCCTAGAGGAAGCCATGCCTCTAGTCGAGTGAGCCCTTAAGGCCAAAGGTGAAGGAACCCCACGCACCTTGTAAGCCTCAGTAATAGCCTGGACAATCCAGTTACTTATAGTTTGTTTGGTCGCCGGGAGCCCCCTCTTAGGTGACCCAAAGCATACTAACAACTGGTCAGATCTTCTCCAAGAAGCAGACTTTTCCAAGTATACACTCAAAGCTCTGACGGGGCAGAGCAAGTGAAGCCTCTCTTCTCCCGCCGACACATGAGGTGGAGGATGGAATGCCTGAAGGACTACAGAGCGAGCCGTACTCGAAGGAACTTTAGGCACGTAGCCCGGACTCGGGTGCAAAAAGGCCTTTACTTTGCCAGGGGCAAACTCCAAGCAAGCTGGCGTTACCGCCAGGGCCTGGAGATCTCCCACCCTCTTAAGAGAGGTAATCGCTAAGAGAAAGACCATTTTCAACGTTAAGTCCTTAGGCGAAGCCGACTCTAAAGGTTCGAAGGGAGCGAGGGACAACCCTTCCAGAACTATTGCCAGATCCCAGGCAGGCACCCTGGACCTGATCGCCGGCCTCATCCTCCAAGCACCACGGAGAAACCTAATGACCAACTGGTGCCTCCCCAGAGGTCCACCATCTACTGGCGCGTGGAAAGCCGAAACGGCAGCCACGTACACCTTAAGAGTGGACGGGGAGAGACCCGCAGAGAAACGATCCTGAAGGAATTCCAGAACTGAAGCCACTGGGCAGTTTACTGGATCCAACCTTCGTTCTCCACACCAAGTGTGAAACACCTTCCACTTGAGGCCATATAATCTCCTGGTAGATGGGGCCCTAGAGCTAAGTATGGTTTCAACCACCTCAGCTGATAAGCCAGCATTTAGGTACTGAACCCCCTCAGAGGCCAGACCCACAGCTTCCACAACTCTGGCGAGGGTGGAAGATTGTGCCCTCCGCCTGAGACAATAGATCCCTCCTCAGAGGAATCGGCCATGGCGGAGCTATGAGGAGTGATATTATATCCGAGAACCATACTCGTGTCGGCCATCTCGGGGCAACCAGAAGTAGACTGATGCCCTCTTGACGGACCCTCTCCAGGACCCCTGGGAGCAGAGCGATCGGGGGGAAAGCATACAGGCGAAGCCTCGGCCAAGCCTGTACCATGGCATCCAACCCCAGTGGGGCTGGATGTGAGAGGGAGAACCAAAGTGGACAGTGGGACGTCTCTCGAGACGCAAACAGATCCACTTCCATCGGTCCGAACCTCTCCCATATCGACTTCACCACATCCGGATGAAGTCTCCATTCCCCGGGCCTCAGCCCCTGCCTCGACAGGATGTCTGCTCCCCGATTCTGAACCCCTGGGATATACATTGCCCTTATTGACAATATCTTTCCCTGGGACCAAAGGATAATCTGATGCGCCAGTTTGCACAGAGGGCGCGATCTGAGTCCCCCCTGTCGGTTCAGATAGGCCACCACTGACGTATTGTCTGTCCGTATAAGGACGTGGCGACCCTCGATGTCTGGGAGGAAGCTCCTCAAAGCCTTGAATACCGCCATCATCTCCAGGCAATTTATATGCCAAGTGCGATGATGGTCCTGCCACAGACCCCTGGTAAAGCGGCCGTCCATGACCGCGCCCCAGCCCGTAAGGGAGGCGTCTGTCGAAACGGTTTCCCGGCGACATGACACCCCCAACACTGGCCCTTGGGATAGGAACCAAGGCTTCTTCCATATTTGCAGAGACTGAAGGCACTTGCGCGTTACTCTGATCATACGGAACGGATTTCCTTTGGGTGAGAACCCCTTGGTCTTCAACCACCACTGGAGGGGCCTCATGTGAAGGAGGCCCAGAGGAATAATGTTGGATGCCGCTGCCATGAGGCCCAGCATCCTTTGAAAGTGTTTCACAGTGACGGCCTGACCTAGCCTCACCCTGGACACCATCGCCAGAATTGACTCGATAAGTGCGGGAGACATACGTGCCTGCATTGTAATCGAGTTCCACACGACTCCCAAAAAGGTCGTGCCCTGGGACAGTTCTAGCACACTCTTCTTCAAATTGAGTCTTAACCCCAATTTTTGAATATGGCCAAGAACGACATCTCGATGCCGAACTGCCATCTCCCGAGACTGGGCCAAAATAAGCCAGTCGTCGAGATAATTCAATACGCGAATCCCCTGAAGTCTCAGTGGAGCAAGGGCCACGTCCATACACTTGGTAAATGTGCGGGGAGAGAGTGCTAGGCCGAACGGAAGAACCCGATATTGGTATGCTTCGCCCCCGAAAGCGAACCTCAGGTACCTCCTGTGACAAGGAAGGATGGAGATGTGAAAATAGGCGTCTTTCAGATCTATCGTGACAAACCAGTCCTCGGATCTGATTTGACTCACGATTGTTGGAATGGTCAACATTCTGAATTTGAACCTTCTCAGAGACCGGTTCAACACCCTGAGATCCAAAATTGGCCTTAACCCCCCATCCTTCTTTGGAACTATAAAGTACCGGCTGTAAAACCCGGACTCCCTGTCTACCGGAAGAACACGTTCTATGGCTCCTTTCGACAGCAGAGTCTGTACTTCTTGTTCCAACACCTGAGCCTGCTCTGGGACCACCGCAGTGAGCACCACCCCAGAGAACTTGGGGGGGCGGTGCGCGAACTGCAGTCTGTACCCAACTCGTATTATCTGCAGGACCCATGGAGATATGTTGGGAAGATGATACCATCCCTCTACAAAATCTGCTAAGGGTACCAGCCTCTCGAGGCTGGCCTCTGGTGTCTTTTCGCTGGAAATTGATGCGGCCCGAAGCGCTGTTAACGGCGGACCTGCATCTTTTCCTAGAGGGCCCCGTTGTGAGAACAACCTCGGTTGTCTCACTGCGGAGGGGGCAGCCCTCTGAAGTCCTGCCTTGGCTAGGACCTCTTTTCCGAAGTCCTCTTAGCCTGAATGACGTCCCTCAGGTCGCCCCTCTGGCTGGAGGACTTCGGTTTTTGGGAGCGTTTCCTCTGTTGCCAAGACCCCGGAGGGGGGGCTCTAGAGGAAACGCTCTCCTTCTGCTCTGCCCTGTGGGAGGAGCTGGCTGATGGCTGGGGCTGATTGCTTTGCCCCCCCCTACTAGATTTGGCCTTCGCTTTCCGGGGGAGGTACTGCTGGAACGCCGCAGATTGTTTTCTCGACTCCTGAAACCTGTCGACAACCGAATTAACGGCGTCGCCGAACAGGCCAGAAGCCGAAAGCGGCGCATCCAGCAGGAAGGACCTATCCTTTTCTTTAATACCGGATAAGTTCAGCCACAGATGCCTCTCCGTGGCCACCATGGCCGCCATAGAGCGGCCAATAGCGCTGGCCGCTTCCCTAGTGGCCCGGAGAGACAAATCTGCGGCCTTCCTCAACTCCGCGACATCTTCAGGAGTAGGCCCCTCCCCCTCATCCAAATCTTTCAGGAGGTCGGCCTGGTATGCCTGCAAAATCGCCATTGAGTGCAGACACGAACCAGCCCGACCCGCCGCCATGTAAGCCCTGCCCACCAATGCAGATGTCTCTCTGCAGGGCTTACTAGGCAACACCGGGGTCTTTAGGGAAGACGCCGATTCGGGAGAGAGATAGCTCGCTAAAGCCTCCTCCACCTTCGGCATCTTCCCATATCCCATATCTCGAGCCCCCATAACATTGCTGTAATCTATTACATTGGGACTCGAAATACGGGACGAATGCGGTCTTTCCCACGTTCTCGAGATCTCTTTATGGAGATCAGGGAAAAACGGCAGACCCCGGCGGTGAGGCTGTGACCTGCGCTGCAGGTAACGCTCGTCCATTTTACTGGTGACTTGCGTTTCCTGCTCATGTTGTGGCCAGCTGATGTTTAGTCTGGCCACAGCGCGTGTCACAACCTCCACCAGCTCCTCATAACCCAGGCCGCGTGATGGCGTGCTGAGATCACGGTCGTCCGCATCGATGCTGAGCACGTCCCCTTCCTCAGAAGTAGACAGCTCAAGCACCGGGACCTGATCGCGGGTAGGAGAAACCGCAGCGCGGGCTCCCACACCACTCTCAGAGGCTGCGGGACCAGCCGATGGCGAGCGAGAAAATGCCTCAGCATTCTCACTCTCCTCCGCCAGATCCCGCTGCGAACCCCAGGATCTCAGTCGCCGCATCGCCTCGACATATGCGGGACCGGAACCCTGGGGAACGCGAGCCTGACCGTGCTCGTCAAAGCACGCCAGCCGGGAGCGCAGCACTCTAATAGGCAAAGCCTCACACATTTCACAAGCAGCCCCCTCGAGAGCTGCCCGTGCGTGCTGCACTCCCAAACAATACACACATAGAGTGTGCGTCCCCACCCGTGATGAAACGAGGGCAGGGATGCACACACCTCTTGAATTGTTCACTGGCCATACTTTCTTTCAATAATAAGACAAACAACACCAAATAAGACAGACAGTTTCAACATAAAGCGCTTGCTGAAGAGCGAAAGCTAGTGTGTGTTGTGACAGCGTCACTTTTATACTTCCGGGTATGCCGTCACATGTTACGTCACGACGCAACACCAATCAGGATTGGATTAGTTTCATTCATACTTCAGAGGCGCACGCTTAGGGAGCGTCCCCAAAGAGTCGATTTTATCGACGCAGTGTTGAGTTCCCTCGATAGGGAACATAGTTTAATATGAAAACCCGGTGGAGTATCCCTTTAAGAGCATGATGAACGACGTGCGCTTGTTCCATGGCGTAATACTATTAACGGCGCATTTACCAGACGCGCTTCACAATCGGCTCACCGCCGACGAGATTGATGTTCTCGTCAGGGCCGTAAAAGAAAGAGATGTGACATTGGGAATGGGACAAACACACCCAAATTAGCTTCGGTTAATCATGCATATGATAATTTGGGTAAACGTGTAAGCTTCCATTTTTCATTTTTCGTTTGTCATGAACACAACAATAATTTCCCTCGTGTTTTCATTGTTTTCCTTATAATAATGTATCATTTGCAAAAAGTAAAATGCATCTGTGTAGATGAGAGAATCATCTACAGTGTATGTGCGTTGTTCACACTGGCCAAGCATGCGTGCTTAAAATAGCATCTGAAAGTACTCGCAACATGCCACTGACTTTAGACTCATTTTTTTTCTGGTCAGTGGCGCAATGGTTTTTTGCCTTTTCTCCTTTTTTGCGCCGACCCGCCCAGGGAGCGCAAGGTCATTCCCTAGTTTACCGATGTGCGTCTGTGGAAGGAAAAGCCTGCTTTGCGCTGGTGCAAAATAGGAATGATAAATGCGTTTGTGTATAAAGTCATTTGCACCGGGTGCAAGATAGGGCCCCATAAGTTTAATAATTTTATGAATCTCACTTGTGGACTTTCTGCACTAAGTATAAATCAGCAGTGTTGGGAGTAACGCATTACAAAAGTAATACATTACAGTAACATATTACTTTTTACTGTAACGCAGTAGTGTAAGGCATTACTAATCAATTTTCAGTAATATTTTACTCGTTACATGTTCAGTGAGGCTTGTATTACAGTTGTATTACAGTGTATTGTCTGCTTTTACTTCTTAAAGGCAACAGACTATGTGAAAGTTTTAAAGCAGTCTTTTAGTGCCAGTTCAGAGCGGTCGCGTCTGTAACATTGTTTTTTCCTCATAAATGCGAACACGAAAACTAAAATAAAATGAATATTTTAAGTTTTATGGAGACTGTGGAGAGCCAACCCTTCCTCATCCGATTTGCGCAGTGTAATTAACAGAATTACAAAAAATATATTTTGCCTCCTATTTTTTTGTCACGCATGAATGTGTGTCTTTTCCCTAATATTAAAAATAAAACATAGACTGATATTTGTCTAATGTCTGGAGTCCTTTAAGGAAGTAGCCTATATACGTTTCAATACATGTATTTTCTGAGAATTTTTATTTCAAGTTTTGACTGCAAATGTCATGTCCATAATGCTGGACTTCCCCAATTTTAAATAATTTATCCTATACTAGTTTTGTGGTGTAGGTCTACGTATTTTATAATGTTAACTTCAAATAATACTAATAGCCTAATTTAAAGATAAGGCAGCATTGGATCTGGACGGTAAGGAGAATAACGCTGGAGTTGGAAGAGGTGTGTCGCGATTCTGTAGGTTCGTGGATCTGAGTCGTGTGGCGAATCGCGATTTTGGTTTCATATTGCATATCGTTACAGCCCAAAAGTTAAGTTCTGCTTTGTTATTTTGGTGAAAGTAACTAAAAAGTAATACATGAGTAATGTAACGCATTACAATTCTGGGACAGTAATATTGTAAGGTAATGAATTACTTTTAAATAACAGTAACAAGTAATACCTAATGTATTACAGTTTGGAAGTAACTTGCACAACACTGTAAATCAGTGTGTATTGTACTGGGCTTCCAGAATTAAAAAGATATGACAGGAGAGTGTTTAGCGCTCTCTATTGCTATCATCTCCCAATTTTGGGTAAAAATAGATAAATAATACTAAATAAGTACTTTGTAACGTACTTTACTTAAGTAGTTTTAAAGCAAATGACTTATTTACTCTTACTTGAATCATATTACTTTTCAGTATTCTACTTGTACTCAAGTAAATTATTCCTTAAAGAGCAATAATTTTACTTAAGTAAATGTTTTAGTACTCTTTCCACCACTGGTGATGGGCAAAATCGTGACTATGATGAGAAAAAAATGGTTTTAGGGTGACATCATGTCCCTTTTTTTTTTTTTTTTTTTTATGTCTTTGGTCCATGTTGTGTTTATATTTCATTTGAACCCTACCAGAGTACATTTGGAAGCGAACTGAGACCCATATTTTTAACTGTCTCAGTCCGCTTGTTCAGATGGCAGCTTTCACATTTATTAAAAAAAAAAAAAAAAAAAACAGCACTAACAGAGCAATCGCACTATGGGTTCATTTTAATCAAACCAAACATGCCAAGTGTGAACACACTGTGAATCTTTCACTTGTGGCTTGAAGAGTCAGACAATATGTGTGTCTACAGCTGTGTGCATTGAAGCAGGCTCACAATAAGGTAATGACTGCAGCATAGCAATCCAGAGTTAATGTCAATCTGAATTACCCTCAGTTTGACCTATGGTCTGCCTAATGAATCTGCGGGTAGTTTTCAATGCACTTCTGCACCTGCTGTTTATTATAGTGATGCTCAAACTAAAGAGGTCATTCCAATTCATTTAGAAGGAATGACTGCCATACATAAAATACAGGCACATTTATGTCCTAGTGGATCATTATTTAAACAGACTACCCTTGTCATTGGTTTTCAATCATAACCTATGAAAATCCATTATAAAAATATTATTAAATCTATGATGACCTAAAGAATAGAGTGAAATTGACATTTCCGTACTGTCACTTCAATAATTGTGTGCTAATTAACATAATTTACTTTTGAATGTGTTTAAAATGTATCTCTCCACAAACTAAGACTGCATTACTGTAGCTTAAACAGTAGAGCATTGTGCTAGCAACAACAAGGTTATAGGTTTGATTCCCAGGTAATGCACAAAGTATAATATTTGAATGCATGAAATAAATTAAAAGGTATACATTCAATGTACTGTAAGTTGCTTTGGATAAAGGCATCTGCCAAATGCCATATTGTAATTGTGACATTTCATGAGTGATGTTATAATAATAATTTGTTACATTTATTTAGTGCTTTTCTCAGCACTCAAAGCATTTACATAGAAGGAGGGAATCTCCTCAACCACCATATATATGTATTTATACATAGTTATATTTGTTTCATTGTCGGCAATAGTGGTGGGTTGGCCACAACAAATATTGGCCCTTTTCTCATCTCTTTACAAGTGATTTTTTTTCTTTCCTTTTAGGGTTTACAATTATCCCCCTATGATATCTGTTACTCTACCAAACATTTCATGAACCTCACACAGAGATAACGTGATTAGCCATTAAGAGACTAGACGATACTAGTCGCCTCAGCCAAGCTCAAGACATTAACAATGCTATGACACCCCCTGCTGAGAAACTTCTCTCTCCACCACATGCAACTCTATTAATGCAAACGATAGAGATAGAAGGAAAAAAAGGAAAACTGTGTTTCCAGGATGAATACATTGTCTTACTGCGATTTTTATTATCACTATATACTAATGTCCTCGACCCTGGAAACCGCCATCCTCTCCTCTTGACCTACAACAGTTATAAATTATAATGCAATTTGTTCCTGTGCTTTAATTGAAATCTTCAGTGTAGCTTTGGTCATCTGTCAAATCTACTCATTTATGATGACTGAACCTTGTTCAGGAAATGGCTTGTTTTCTACAAAACCAACCAAATAATGAAGCAGATGTCAACAGCCATAAAGCCCCAAGAGATAGGCATAAAAGGGCTTGTTAGATGGAAAGCATATCACCCTGGCTCAGGCACACGTGACCAGTATCTTGACATTTACTTAGGTTTCCTAGTTACCACTTTGACACTCAGAAAAAGAGTAAAATCAACTCTCAAGCTAAGAGAAGAAAAGGGGGAAAACATCAGAAAAGGTAAGTTACAGTATTTATCAGCAGAGAGAGAGTAAACAACATTTTATACTTGTATGAGACTAGTGTGTCAGTGTTAGTGAGCCTGGACACTCTTTTTGGTCTAGGCAAGAGCACTCTTTCATGTACCATATCTTCAATAGGTCTCGTCTTTCTGCATGTGATTTTAGTGCTCCACATATAACTAAGTAAATATTGATTTTTTCCATCCAGACTGTTGTCTGTAGAATCTACTTATTAAGACTGGGGCAGACTTTTAATAAGATCTGTCTGTAAAACCATCATGGTAGAACGTGGAGGAGGCTTGTCATATCCGCTATTTTAAATTAAAATAGCATGAAATGTGAAAATGTGTTTGTTCCTGAAATGATTAAATGAATTTAAAAATTGCAAATGAATGGCTTGAGTGATGTATGAAAGTATTAATGATACAGAGACCATCGTTTTTAGGTCTTTAAGAATAATACACATCCCTACTACATAATCAGATTTTTCTGATTGGATTTTTCCTAATTTAGCTCAGTAGATGCTCTCAGTATCAAACTAAAGTGAAACAGAAAATCAGAGACTGGGAACAAATTTAATGAATAAATGGATATTATATTTAACGAATAAATGCATGTGATCAAATTTAAAATTGGATAAAATATGATGTGCCATTTATATAATGTAAACTTACAATACAGCTGTTCTTTTAATACATATGCTGTGATACACATAATACATTATCAATTTATTGAGAACTGTATTGATATACAGCAGACTCATAATAAGTGTAGACTGTGGCAGATTATCAAGCCTTGCTGTGATGGAGGATAATCTGTAACTCTTTTCTTTTCCCTGCAGCCAGCACGACTCAGATGACACGGAAGCCTCTCTGCATTTAAAGCAGCAGCTCAGCTCAGCTCTGGGGTACACTAGAGATTCTGTGTTGGTTGGTAAATCAAGGACTGTGAAAAGTTTAACTCTTGGACACTGATCGCTCTTGGCATTAACATTCGGGGGCTTTTATTAACATTTACTGGGGCTAGTCTGTGATTTTATTGCTGTCCGAATCCAGAATGTTAGTGTTTTTATCCCATCATCCACATAAAAATCCCCCAGAATTACCTTGTTTTTTTGGACAAACACCAAGGTTGTGTGGGAATTTTATTGATGTCCGAAACCACATCTCTGAGTTCGCAAGAAGAGTCCTATTCAAACCCTTTTTGACCTGCAGATCACCATATAATAACTGTTGCCTATTAAACAGGAGATTTAAATAATCAAATAATAAATAGGATATAATTTTCTTTTTATTAAATTAAATAGGAATTTAATTTGTTTATTACTCACACTGTAAATGATTTCTGTTGTTTTCACAGGATTATACTGTTTTTCTCAACAGTTTCTTACTGTATAATCTATGTACAGTAAGTTACAGTAGATTTAGTTGTTTTCACAGTATTAAATTGTTTTTTCAACAGTTATGTACTGTGCACACAGTTGACAGTATGTTACTGTAGAATTCCAATGCATTCTGGGAAATTATCAGTTACTGTTAATCTAAATACAGCAGTGCAATTGACCGCGAAAAACACCACACACAGTTCCACGGGTAAAATTGCTAGCCTACTAATGTTATTCTTACATTTAAAATAAAAATGTAGCACTGGTTGACCATTAACAGTCATAATTTATGACATAATTTATGTCAGTGGGGTGTGCATGAGAGCATATTTGACTTTGGAAGAGTTTCTCTGTCGTGTCAGTGGTGCTGCTGTCTTTTCTGCCGACCTGCAACTTCTTCATCTGGTAAGTAATAATTCTTATAATGTGTATGCATACGGATCCTAGCTAATAACTTTTAAAGTTATTTAGAATAGCTGACCACGATTTCTATATTCAATTTAATCTATTCTAGACATTTTAATATAATATGTATATGAGGCTACTCTTCAATGTAGCCATTTGGGATGTTACTGTAAATTCAAATACATTAGTACGAAATGACCGCGAAAAATAACCACAACAAGCTGCCATTTTATGAAGAACTCTTCAGTTCCCTTCTCTCTGTAAGAACGCGCAGGCCGTGCATCGCGTCGCTGTCGGCAACGTTTTCGCCATACATATCTGGTTAGTAATTCATATTTTTATGCAAACCATATGAGTTACTTACGTTAACAGATTAACGTTCGAAAGAAGTGGCCGCGGAATGTTCTATAACGTCTGTATAAGTCAGACGCGGATTTCTTTTATGTTGATAGCCTTACTTGATTAAATGTGATTTTATTAACATATATTTCATATGTAACCTCTTATAAGGTCAAAATGGTCTAATCATTTTGTTATTTACCACGTTAAGTCGGTGGAAGCGCCTGCACGTTCATTATTTTATGACTTACAGGGGTTAGGAATTGATAATCGATAAATGTATCCTGAAATCGGATATCCAAGGTTAGGATTCGGATTTATTGTTATAAAATTAAAGTGTCGATTCCTCTTATTGATTTTTTCACGCTTATTTTCGTGTAAATCCTGACCTGGCGTTCTGCCGTTATAACGTTACCTCAGTGATAAAGTTGGACCGCGGAAAGCGCCCAAGGTGTATTGTTGTCCAAAATACAAAGCTATGTGTGACATTTACAGTATTGTCGGCTATAATATCATTGTTTTTATTTTTTTACTATGTGTAAACTGACATGTACTCATTTGAAGGGAACGATGCCTTGTCAGGCTTTTTTTAAGTCATGTAACTTAGTATCACACAAGCAAGATTTAGCCTACGTTTTCACGTGATCGTAAATGAATTGATTTTAAACAACAGTCCAACAAACAAGATTTTAGTATTAAGTGAATTACACTTTAGACATCATTTTGTCTGTTTTTGCTGTTCAGCCAAAACAACAACAAAAATGTACTATATTTTAACTGTCTTGTCTGTTCTCCTTTTCCACAGGTGTGAGCTGTGCATGTTAAGAAGACCCCTATCCATCTTGACGACCGATGAATTGTAAATCTAATCTAATTTAATTATTCTATTTATCTAACTACTACTACTATACCTTGGTCCAGTACTGACCCACTGAGAACATTTTAAACGGATTATTATCCATCTGTGAATTTTGTCTATCTGCAAGTTGTTTAGAATTGTTGTGTGAAAATAAACGTTACTGTACAGTTTAAGGTTTAATTGCATAAAATCTTGGATAGAAAACTTCCTATTGCAAAAGTTAGAACATAAGTCTGCATATAAATGATTATTAATACCGTAATGCAAGTTTTTCATGGCACATGTGCATGATGAGGTTGTTTTGTGTTTAGTTTTTTTTTTAAAGGACACTGGATAACTTGTCATTTTGTAATACTCATCTGGATTGGTGGTTTACTCGTCAAAGCTTTTATAGTTTATAAGTTTATATGTGTCTCCCAGCCCTGCAAATCTGGTCCCTTAGATAGAAAGCAGCCAAAAACCCTTTAAAATCAGCAACTGACCAGTTAGACAGTCTATCTCAAACCAATAGACAATCTTAGACTAGTTTAAGCTGTTTTACCCCAGCAGGGAGTGGGTGGATGAGTCGTTATGAACTATCTTTCTAATAGATTGATCAGATAGCACCCCTTTAATCTTTTCTATTTTACCTGTTCATGAGAATTTTTGCATGTATTCATGCATAATTGTTCATGCTTGTCATGCATGATTTTTATTGTATTATATTACATTTTTATTATTAATGTATTTAATTGTATTAATGTATTTAAATGTATATTATGTAAATGTACTAATGTGTTTGAAAATACACAATAAACCTTGTGCAGTTAAAGCTTTAATTGTTCTTTTTTCTATTTCCCATTAACAGTTAAAATAATATTTCTACGGATTTTCTACAGGTTACACAGTAGCACTATAAAATAAATACAATAACATTTCATACTATACAGTATTATTAAAAATTAACAGTGTAATTCTGTACTTTAATATAGTAAGAAATTACAGTAAAATAATGTTATTTAATTTGCAGTATGCTTAACAGTACTGTAGTTAGTGTTACGGTAATTTTACTGTTAAATGAAATACAGCAAGTACTGGATAATTGTTGCCAGTAAATTACTGTTAATTTGACAAGAATTTTTTTTACAGTGCAAAGAATATGACATTTTATTTACAGCAGACTATCATGTGACTAACCATGTGAGTTCCCGGATCACTCCTCCACCATGAATAAATTTCGATCTGAATGCATGAGTTTTATCACTGAGGTGGCACGAAAAAATTATTTTTACAGATGTCCACATAAGAAAAATTTAAAACATCCGAAAGGGGCTTTAATGTAAAAGTCTCTGCTTTAGTTCTATCTTTACTCCTAAACATTGACCAAACGAAATTACTTAAAGCAATCTACCTCAAAAACAGAGAAACAATATGTGATAATGCTTCTTCAATGAGGATATCCCAATTTTGGAAACACTTTACAATATGCTACATTAGTTAACATTAGCATTTATTAATCTTAGTTAATATTAATTTCAACATTTACTAATATGTTATTAAAATCACAGATTGTAATTGTTAACATTAATTAATGGACTGTGAACTGACATGAACAAACAATGAACATGTAATGTATAATGTATTTTTATTAACTAACATTAATAAAGATTAAAGGGGGGGGGTTGACTGCGATTTCACTTTTTTCATTTTAAATAGTGTGTAATGTTGCTGTTGGTGCATGAACTGTATCTGCAAAGTTGCAGCGCTGAAAGTTCAATGTAAGCAGAGATATCGTCTTTTTAAAATCAGGAAGGATAATGGGCTCTATGCACGGCGTTATTTCCGGTAAAGGATTAAGGATGCTCGATAACTTCCGCCGATCATAGAGTCCAATGCAATACCGAGAATTTATATTGAATTTTATACTCCATGGTTATACTAATGAAACGTTAGTCACAAAAACAGATAAAACAGACACCCCTCGTTGTGTTTATGCTTCTTTTTAAAATTATATTAAATAAACATAACTATATATAAAATTACATCTAAACGTATGTACGTTTCGTTTCAAAGATGGGAGGACAGTAAATATTGAAGACTCTGCCATAATCCCGTTTTCTCCGGTTTTCCTCCGCTTTATTCTACACAACCGGAAATGGACGAGCATCCTTACGTCAAATGCGGAACTTATGCGTGCATATAGCCCATTGCCTACAAAAACGACTGGATTGGGACTACAGCTGGGTTATGGTACGTCACTAACCCACACATTTGCATCAACCACTCCCTCCGGAATATGCAGACAAGGACATGCGCATATTTCAGCAGCTCCAGCTCGTCGAGTGAGTTGTTCATCCAGCTGTCAGGTCTTATGTATTCGAACTTCCCACGGACGCTGTACTTCGCTAACAATGGATACAATTTATGTTTGATTATGTTCCTGAAAATGACGACCGTAATCTAGCTCTCTGTGCTGCGCATTTTACGGAAGACAGCTTCCAGAATCTCCACGAGTTCAACACCGGATTTAAAAAGAAAAACGTGAAGCAGTTTCGACTTTAAAACCAGAGGCAGCAGTTGTTGGGCCACAACCTGTAAGTAGGCTAAGGCCTAATCATTTTAAATGTATTTTCATGAATATTTCCAGACGTAGCCTTGTGTTTTGTTTTTTTCAAATGCCAGCGCTGGCTTTATAGCCACTATAGGCTATAGAATGAAAGCCAGTCACTAATATTATAGCTACTGATATCTCGATGAAAACGATTTTCAAAAAAAACTTTAACGTTAGGCTTATATAGACTATCAGTATAGGCATAGACATAAAATATAGACAATCCATTTAAGACCATCCTCATTAAACCCATAATAAATGGCATATCTGTACCATACAGAATTTGAATAAGGTTATTTAACAGTCCGCACTGCATAAATTATAAATGAAATATAGATTAATCCTTATCAAAGCTACAAGCGTTCTTTAGTCAAGTGCAGTTAGTAATTTTCTCTGTTCTTTGGGTTAACTTTACTCAGACAGAATTAATGGCTCCTGTCACTTTAAGACCTGTCGCTGCTGATAGGATCTCACGCATTTCATTCTCTCGCTACTATTTACTTCCATTAGTAAATAAAAGAAAGAACAGACTAGATGGATTACCTTCAAATACTTTCAAACATTAAAGCAGGACAAAAATGAATCGTATTGAGGACTTGTAATAGACCCCTTTTGCGATGACGTCACTGTCACGGCGCTAGCTGGAGGCAAAACAAAGGGAAAACTGGAGGCGGCCAATGCAAACCAGCACAGATTCGGCTACATAATAAGGAGCTTAAATTACTTTTATTATTATTAAATGTCATCTTGTTGTGTTTTTTGGTGCAAGAATTGATGAAAAATGAATATGCTGTATCTGGAATTTTTATTTCTAGAAAATATTCACATGATTAAAATCGCACCGTAATGTCACTCTTTACATTGTCGTCGTCTTGGCGCTGGCTCGGCAGAACTGCAGATCGTACACACAAGTCTTGTACAGGACCATTCAGTGCTTAGTTATAGGCATCTAAAGATTTATATGCCCTCAGTTTCTCTTTACGATCGATTTCTCTATAAGGTAGGTGTAGAAGTCAGGCCACTCAACCGAGGTAACCTTAATCCTGTCAGATCATCCATGCATTGAGTGAGCGTGTGAAGGCTAAGGTTCAGCCAATCTGGTTCTGTCCGTTAAAAATAACTTTTGGAAATAACAATCACGGTCCTGGACAGTGAGTGACCTTACACATTAAGATAAAATCGGATTTTCTGATAAAATAATCGGATAAAATCTGAGCTATTTCACACAGGCTCGGTCCTGCTCCTCCCTGCCGTGGCGATGACTGTATGCGGTTAATCACAAACAAACGAATTTGAAAGAGGGCACATGTCCGCATAGGAAATAGGGGTGGGCGATATAGCCTAAAAATTATATCACGATATTTCAAGAATATTTGCGATAATGATATTTATCACGATATAGAAAAAATATATATGAAACAATGTTTTATTGGTGATTGCAGCTGGCTGGCAGCAGCATTAGTGCAAAAAAAAAGTATAACATAACTCCTTATCATTTTATTTTAACAATAACTACAGTAATACATTAACAATATTAACAATAACTTCAGAAGCCTGCACAATATTGTCACCTAATAAAATTTACCTAAACTTTGAAGTACAAAAATAGTCTATGTCTAATAGTCTGCCTGCATAGTTTTTGGATTAGCATCAAATGAGGTATACAATACCTAATTTATACAATAATTGTATAAAATTGGAACATTTAGGGAAAAAAACATTTAGTGGGGAATAAATAAGAGACAATTGTAACACTAAATCTGGTAAAACTTTACACATTGCTCTTTGTATTGTACATTCATGAAAAAAAAAACAAGGTAACAAATCAAAAGGATTAATTATTATATAGCATAGTCTACTATAAAATTGAGGCATGTTTAAAATGTATAGCACAGCTGTTTAATGAGGCAGCAACATATGATCGATAGGACAGAACAAAGGCTATTAATAATCTTTCATTGCGCAAAAGTATTATGATATGAAAGGCTCCAATATATCGCACAGCGCTTATGCGCATCCCGAGCGCTGAATGATGCGCTTGAAGCAACACGGAGTCACAGCGCGCACGCGCAGCGCGTCGAATACTCCGCACTGAACAGTTCAAAGCACAAAGTAAATAAATATTGATGCGTAGCGTCGTGTATAATATACAGCATCTAGCTGTGCAATCGTTTATCGAGTCCTTTCTTTTAACAGTTTTACATTTCAGTTACTGTGCGCGTGATGAACAACAGTGCTCTGACTCTAGTGTTTTGCTCTAACAGACACCCGGCCGGTAGAAAGTAACATGATGATTTAACGTTACAGCAATAAAGTCCAGCAAGATAAAGTTGTGTTATGCGAAACCATAGACCTTTTATTTACAAATATAATAATAGTAACATTGAATCATCTTAGAAAGAGTTTAATCGTGTTGACTGTTGTACCCGAACTGCGGAAACTCTGAAGGAAGATTAGGCGAATGCAAAATGTACGCTAGTAGGGAAGTGGTGAAACGAGTTTTCATGCATATTTGACAAAAAAAATAATAATAATTGTGTTGTTGGAGATCTGACCTCTTGTACTCAAACAACTTCCATACTATTGAAGTAGCGCCCTTTTTAGGAACTAAATCTTGATCTGATCCGGAGGCTTACATGCTGCTGTGTTGTTGTGCACGCGCTAAGTAACGTAAATACGCCATACGTCATCATATCATCAATATCGCGATATGACAATTTTTTATCATGTAAAATTTTATACCGGTATTATCGTGGACGGTATGATATGGCACAGCCCTAATAGGAAATTACACCGTGGGTAAGATTGACTTTATGACTTTATACGGACTTTAGGAACTTGCGCTCCATGCGTTCACCGACGACGCTAACGGGACATATGGACCCGCCCTGCTCTGCTTCTGATAGGCTTGTAACGTGTTAGAGCTGCAATCCTCTCATATGATTGGGAGGTGAAATCAATTGACTTGAAAATATTAAACCACATGCAAGTTCCCAATTTTTTTTTCCTCCTCACGGCCGCACGCCGGAGATCCGGCACAGTGCCGGAGTACTTTAAGCCCTGTTTGCAACTTCCTGCTCTGATAGAAAAAAATTAATTACATGAACAAAACCTGTGCTCATCAAGGCATTTCATGGGTCTTTAAAAGGGGGGTTGACTGTTTTTTTTCTTTGCATGATTGTGTTTATGGGGTGCAATATAACATGTATTTGTGTTTTTTCTTTTTTAAAAAGTCTAATTTTTTATAAACTTCACCTTTATTGTCAGCCGCGCTCTCCTCTGACCTCGAACGACAGGTTGACTTCCTGAGTCTATGAAACCACTCCCTCAGAAACGGGCAGTGGGCTCAGAATGGTTAGTTTGGCCCAGTGTGTTGTGATTGGCTAAACTGTCGCTCACGTTGTCCGGAAGGTTAACGCCCACCTTTACGGGCGAAACGTGCATGTTATGAGCTCCGGTCCAGATGTAAATATCTGTCGAACTGCAGTATCAGTTTGAGGCAGAATCAGACCGAGAAAGCTGCGATGAAGAAACGTCACCACACACGGCTCTTACTAAACGTTTCTGAATGATAATTTGCTACATTTTTTAACTATTTGTTTTACACAATAGCATCTGACTGGCAACAATAGCAACTGACAGGCTGCTAATGTTATACTCAAACAGCATTGACATTAGTTTACGTTCTTGATCAAATCGAAAATAACGTCATAAAACATGAAAAATACATTTATAACATTAGTACTTATACAAAATTCATGTTTGTACGCGTTTGTCGTAGACACAAAATAGCATAACTAGTAGCCATGGCAATAAAGCCAGTGCTGGCATTTGAAAAAAAATAAAACACAAGGCTACGTCTGAAATTATACATGCAAATACATTTAAAATGATTAAGATTAGCCTACTTACAGGTTGTGGCCCAACAACTGCTGCCTCTGGTTTTAAAGTTGGAACTGCTTCATGTTTTAGTAACAGTTTCTTGTTGAATCCGGCATTAAACTCGTGGAGATTCTGGAAGCTGTCTTCCGTAAAATGCGCAGCACAGAGAGCTAGATTACGATCGTCATTTTAAGGAACATAATCAAACATAAATCGTGTCCATTTTTGACGAAGTACAGCATCCGTGGGAAGATCGAACACAGAAGACCTGACAGCTGCGTGAACAACACACTCGACGAGCTGCTGAAATATGCGCATGCCCTTTTTTGCATTTTCCGGAGGGAGGGGTTGATGCAAATGTATGGGTTAATGACGTCTAAAACCCAGCTGTAGTCCCAATCGAGTCATTTTTGTAGGCAATTCTTCCTGATTTTTAAAAGACGATATCTCTGCTTACACTGAACTTTCAGCACTGCAACTTTGCAGATACTGTTCATGCACCAACAGCAACATTACACACTATTTAAAATGAAAAAAGTGAAATCGCAGTCAACCCCTCCTTTAAACTAAAATATTTAAGTAATGTCACTGGGAAATTACTATGCATCCTCGTCTCGACGGGATTATCGGCTAACTGTCATGATTCTGCCTTAATGTCCTTGATTTTCCCTAGTCATGAGGCAGGATTATGACAGAATCATATTTTGTGTACAAGCGCATGGTCTGTTATTTGGGCCGTGTGCTTGTGTTATCTTGTTATGTAACTCCGCCCCCTTGTTACCCTCGTCTTGTCATTATTGTCTAGTCAGTTTCACCTGTCCTCGTCATAGTGTTCCCTTTATGATCCCCTTGTGTTTGCTGTCCTGTGTCAGTTCATTGTTTGATACTGTGATTCTTTCCTGCATGTTAATGTACTGTGAGTACCTTGTGAGTTTTGTCTGGTGAATTACTGATCATCTTTCTGTTGTTAGTTTATCGTCTAGTTTGTCTAGTTTAGTCATCCCTTGTCAGTTTTGCCCTTGTTTTACCCCCATTGTGGGTTTTGTTTTCCTTGTTTTCTGTCTACAATTAACGCTGTGTGATTGCATACTGTCTGCTCTTGGGTTTATCCGACACCACCATAACACTAACAACAATGGTCTGTTTTCAAACAGCAGAGATAGAAGAGCATCCAAGCATCTTAATGACCTTTGTAATCGAAATGAAATAGAATGTAGACTCAGAAGCAATCTTTTAATTGTTGTTTGATTTATTGTTTTTTTTTTTTTTTTGTCTCCTTAGAAAATAACCTAATTAATTACCTGCCTTTTGTGTTTTCATCTCGTTTCTCAAGGAAATGAAATGTCCCCGGCAACATGGTTACCAAACATTAGAGGCAGTTATTTTAACTGAGTGAGAGAAGAGCCCTTTTAGTGCCCAGTCTTCTCCGTATCTGACTTAAGATGAAGGGAGCTTAGAATGAAAGTCAGAGCCATGATTCCACTTGGCATTTCAAATGCAATTTCAGGTGTAATTATCAAAAATGTTTGCACTGCTGTGACCTGACACCGGGGAGGAGCCATTATGTGCAGAAACATTGTCTGGTTTCCACTGCTTTCTACAATCCCTGAGGTGCAAAGCATTCCAGCAGCAGCTGGCACGGGCAGTTGGCTGTTGTGCCAAGAGATCGCAGAAAATGTGTGCTCATAGATTTCACAGTTCACTGTGCAGCTGCAGACTGTCCCAGAGAGCAGAACTTTTGATGTTGGAAGAGTTCAGGGGGCAACAGAGCAATGGCAGCTGTATGTGGCTGAGAAGAAGTTAAGTATTTAAAGGGGTCATATACTGGCTTTTTAAATGTTATTATATTGTTGTCTGAGGTCAACTTATAACGTTCGCTTGGTTTTTGCATTCAAAAACATCAAAATGAACAAGTAATAAGCTATTTTGTACCCTGGTTGTGAGCCTACCTAAAAAACAGTCGGTTTTTATGGGCGTGTCGCACTGAAGACTTGGAAGTAAACACCCTGCGAGTGGAGAACAGTTTTGCATATTATAATGAGTTTCACTCACCCGTCGGTGTACATGGGGGAAAACGTCCTATGTTGTCAAATGGCAACCGGATTCGCCCATACATGTTCGACCCAGAGTCCGTGTGTTGCACAATATTCCTGTCAGATCCAATATAGACGGCACAGCACGTTCTTTACTCTTAATCGGTCTGCAAATCCAGTCTTGTTGACAAAACAATCCTCAGTGAAATGAAGCGAACAGACGACGATGTTTTACCTCATCAGCTGGAACGTCATTAAAAATAAATGTTATCCATGCAGTCCTATTGGAATCCACAGGAAGCTTATGCAGCGACTGTCTTGCACAACCAGGCACTGCACAATATTCTGTATTGCTCGGTAGCGATCCAGTTTGTCATCACGAGGTAAGCATGTACATGTTGATACTTATGTGTGTAATGCGCGAATCGGTGGGCGGGGCTAAACCTGCCGTGGTGAAGCAGGCGTTGATCATCTTCTGTGGGGGTGGTGTTTTATCCTCTTTGTCGTCATAGTTCCCCACTTTTAAAAACGAGTCGTTTTTAGAGGCTGTGTCAATAAAAGCTTTTATTGGACTAACAAGGACGTTTTCAGTTCTGAAACTTACAGGATATTCTTATAATATGATGACCTCTTACATGTCAAAAGCTCAAGGAAAATTTGATTTCTCAGTTCATCACCCCTTTAAGAGAGCTCCCCACTGAAGCTTTAAATGCACCCTTGACATCTGAGTAACCTCAGAGCTGTGTGAGATGAAAAAGTTGTAACCCCATCACTGCCGTCTCCATGTACAGGACATTAAACACAGAGGTCATAGTTGGATGTATTTGTTTTATATGCCAAGATGTGTGTAGCCACAAACAAGTTACAGCAACATTGGCTCAACCAATTCCATTAGTTTAAGGAAGGGGGACTGAACAATAGCATATGGGGGGAGTGCTTGGGAAACCTATTTGAAAAAAAAAATCACTATTTTTCCAATTCCATTTGGAGACACTCCACTTTACATTTTAAATAGCTTGTATTTGTATATAACAAAAACATGTTTCTGAGTCAACACATAATCAACCACAGTGACACGCTACACTGAATAAAATCAAAGACATGAAACTGCATATGTTATGTTGAGGATAGTTCTAGTGTTTTTGGTCTTAAACAACCCTGGATAACGCAAAGCCAAGTCACTGGGGCAGTTCTCCTGTGGTCAATGAACAAACAGTGTATGATTATGATTCAGGCATAGCATTAGGTCAGAAGTCAGTTTGGATTGGAACATTTAGAATAATTCAACAATCTGGCATTCCACAATCTGGCATCTGACATTACCAATTTGATTTAATTTCTGTAATAATACACACTATTAAAGGTAGAGAACATGGTCAATTTATGTTTACTAACAGACAAGCTAAGAATTGGCAATACATTGGCTTTCACATCATGTTTTATTACTCTTTGTTTTACTGTTATCACTATTTTCAGTATTCACATTTCATGTGTGGGTATACTATTTCTTCACCCTGTATCTACAGTATGTTCTAGGTTTTTAATTTATTTGTTCTAAAGTGACCTTAGGTTCTAGAAAGGAACTATATATATAAAACTATTCCCATTCTTGCCGGTTGTTCCTGAAAGCTGTAGGCTGTGCAGGAACCAACAGACCACAGTGATATGCAGACTGATCTTATGAAATGGCGTATGTATTGTGAAATGGCATATTTTAGGACTATACTGTACATTGTCACTCCACCTCTTGTACATGCTTCAACTCTTAAAAATGCTGAAAGCGTGCTATTATGCACTGCGTTGTGGGATCTATAAGCTCTCTGGGTCTTGCAATGCAGCAGTTAAATGCTTAGGATAATTACTATACTCTGCCTTGTGAAACGTTCTTATGTAATATCTACAATTACACAATCAATTTGATAGGTTACTATATATTTGAGGAGTGATACTTCGCTCAATGAGATTTCAGCAAGTGCAGGGCTCCGTCATAAAAGCGATGAGTCAACTACCAATGGGAAAACAGAGAGCCATCTGCAGACTGATACAGTTGGATACCATGGCTAAGTAAGACCAACTAGAAGCCACTAGCTCAGAGACTAATCCTCTGTGATTTCATCACTTAATGTGAATGCAGCATAGAGTAACCTTTTACTGCATTTGCCTTTGTCATGCCTGGCTAGGAGAACATGTAAAATACCAAGAACAACAATAACTATTAAGATATCTATAATGATAAATATATCAGTGTCTACACCAACTGGCGATACAGTCCTGTTTATTTTATGTTCTGCTGTAATGCCGTCTGGTGCTTCAAATGCTCAAGCTCGTTAATGAAATGTTTCTAATGTTCTGGCCAGGTTCTCTAATTTTTATATTTTTTTTTCAAATTCAGTCTTCCAGAAGCATTAATATAACGTTCTTTAAAAGTTAGCTGGCCTTTTATAATGTTCTCAAAAATGTTATCACAGAGAAAAATATATATTTTTTTAAAAAAATGTTACTACATATTTAAGAATGTTCAGAGAAAGTGTTTGCAGAATGGAACATGTCCTTTAATGTTTGCATAACCAAAAAAACTAAAAAAACAAAACAAAACAATGTTTTAAATCATTTACAAAAACTTGACATTTTGAACGTTCAGAGAACATAAACAGAAAATATTAGAAATAACTTTCTCATAGTTATGAGAAAGTTATTTCTAATATTTTCTGATTTTCTGATATTTTCATTTTCTAATGGGAAAAATATAAACATAATGCATATTTTTATTAGCTAGGTGATTGGCTCTTCGATTTTATTTTTTTCGTCATCAGAAGAACAATTTTCAAACTTCAAATAAATTATTTGCATCGCTGGTGTGAACAGGCCTCAAGGCTTAATCAGGATTCTATAATAAACCTAATTTGTATTAAGAAATTTCAATACTCATGACACAGCCCTATGTCTGTGTATTCAGTAGCTAGTTAAACTGAATTGCAAGTGGTTAGTGAATATTACACACTTTTCCTGAAATATGTTATGAGGTCCAATTGTTGTGTAGTGAATTAACATGGGGTCTGTGTATTGAGAATTGCCCTATAAGCCCTTAATCCGGAACCAAGCAGAGATATTGACTAAAACGGGAAGTCATCCTTCCCTACACGTCTGACATCAGTCTTGTTTGTCTTTCACCATATGCCGCCAACTCCAGAGATATAATATGTCAGTGACAAATACTGGTTCTTATTTTAATACAGCAAGTTATTAGCAGCTTATATTCTTCATTTAATGACTTTTTATGTTATGTTACTTGACAAACTGGCTACTGTTTATTTCCTCCTTAATCCTTAGTAAATTGTTCATCCTTAATAGGAACGTTCAGAATAGCTAGGGTAGACTTCTGATTACTGTCTGAATTCCCAAGTCACACATTTGCAGCATTTTGATTAATGTTGAACACAATTATCCTCACTAGACATGCAGGTCAGCATGCGGGTGGCTCAGCTGCCATGGGAGTAGCACAATATAAACTTTATTTAATCATCATTAACAAGGGAGGATAAAGCTGGATAATTCACATTTCATTTTATAAGTATGTAAGATGTGTGTGTCAAGTAAAACATGTACAAAATGTAACATTTTAACAGTTCAATCTGTCATGCATTTGGACATGTTTGATGGTCAAAACTTACAAAGTAGAATAGATTCAGAAATGAAGTAATTAAGTAATAAATAAAAGATTTTGACTTAGCATTTTGCCACTAACTTGCCAATATGACTGACTTTCAAGGTTTTCACTAAATAAGCTGCAGTCACATGCATGTGAGTTGATATTTGGGATGAAATAGTACTGCTGAAATAGTATACACTTAGCCTCAAAAATGTAATGTAAATAAATAAAGAACTTTTTTTTTCTGTTCTTCACTGAAATATTTTCTGTTTATCTTTCTGGATATCTTAAATTTTGATTGAGAATTCGCTGGGATTCCAACAAAATTCTAGAACGGATTTAGAAAATGTAGACCTCTGTCCTAAAATCATTTCTATGCATCACAGAAAAGCAGTTGACTTGACAAAGGCTGAATTACCTATAGTAAAAGTGACTCTGAACCAAAATTTTATTTGCTCACTTGGGTCTATCCTATACACCAGTACACGTACACGTACACATTCCTTTTTTTTATTAAAGTATTGTGCTGTTTTTCTCTCCAGTCAATCTTGTGTTACTTTTTCCCACTGGTTCTCAACCCATCTGATCTGAGCTAGCCTATATCAGGCAAAAGGCCCATGAATGAAAACAACCTTAGGGTGCTGATAACGCAGTTGTCTTACCTGATCCCAGGGACAGATGATTCCTCCAAAAAACATAAAGAGGTAACCCATGGCAACCAGGCAGGCCCAGATCACCAAGGAAAATACATGGAGCAGCTTCTTGAAGACGGACTCGATGCAGACCAGAACAAAGATAGTGAGGAAAATAGCCAGCGCAGTGGGGACAGTGATAACAAAGGCGATGTGATCCTTGATACCCTGCAGAGAGATTGCAGTGTTACAAAAATACAATTAACTCCACCTTCCAACTGCACCTGCATGACAGCCACTAGATAATAGTTAATCAGATAAACTAGAGACTGCCTATCAACTCAAACCCCACATATTCTACCTTCAAACTGAGGAACTGAGCAGTGACCTTTGCTGGTTAATATGTTTCCCCTATAGGTTACACAGTGTCCCTGTTACCATTAACAATGCACAGTGGTTGCAACAACAGATATAATGTATAATCATAAGCAGCGGCACAAAATAATTACACATTAAGTGTATTAGTTGTAGGTTATATATAATAATCATTACTTATACTTGTGTCTGTAATGCACTTACATGTTTTCTCCAGTATTGCTATACTGGTGTACTGTATGTACTGAAATTTGGTATTGTAGAACTACATCATTGTGGTCTCTCTTGGATTAGTCTCAGCCTCCCACAGACTGTTGGCTGAATGTCTGATGCATATGGCACACATTTCTGGAAACACTTCCAGAGTTTCGAAGTCGCGATCTGATGGTTGTATTCTACAGGATTTCCGGGAGATGTGCGCCATGGAAAACAAATGCTGTGATGCCAAAACCCCTCGTGGAAGAAAGACGTTGTGTTTACAACTGTGACAATGAGCGCTTACCAAGATCAACTAAGGGGTGATGATGGCACAGTGGATAAGACACATGCCTTTGGTGTGAGAGACCTGGGTTCGAATCCACTGTGAGACACCAATGTGTCCCTGAGCAAGACACTTAACCCCTAGTTGTTCCTCTGTGTGACCAGAGTGTGACCAGAGTGTGACCTCTGACATATATAGCAATTGTAAGTCGATTTGGATAAAAGTGTCAACGCTGAATTTTCAAAAGGATGTGAAGTTCGCAGCTCCATTGATGCAGTAAACTTGCACAATGTTCTTGAATTCATAATTTCTTAGATGCACAGGTGTCTGTTATTGTAGGGACATCGACATTATATTGTCAAGCCCCAAAACAAGACGTAAAACAAAACGAACTGTAATGTTGTGTTAAATGTCAGTCAAACGTCCTCTTGAGCGGTCCTTGGCCAAGAAATGCTGTGATAGAGTCCAGAACTTCTGCCGTCAGTCTGAAGGTCTGGCTCAAGCAGCAACATTCTAATCTGAAAGATGAAGCCTCCTCGGAAGTGCGAAAAACTGCAATACATCTCAAATCCGCTAGAGGCCGGTCCCAAAAGGGAGCAAATATCCATAGACGTCATATTAAAATGTCCGTTTTCACAGCATAAATTCATATGTTTACAGTTTGGTCCCATGGACTTTTATTGTATTTTTCGATAGGTTCCGAGTGCCTGACAACTGTGAGGGGGGTGAATTTTTTTTCTAACTAGTTAGTTTAGATCATATTTAGATATAAAATGTATGACAAATAAGGGCGGTAAACGTTGATTGATAGCTGATATGGGCTGCGCCGAGTGAATTTGATCATCATACCACTTCTGTATCCTTTCTGAAACTTTTGTATTTTGCATTTCCCAAGATTTTACAGTATGGCGCCTCCCATACCCCCCATAAACAGCTTCAAACCCAGGGTTCTCAAGTCTCACGCATTGGCCGTGAGACACGCATTTCGACCGGTTCACACGCTCACACGCCACACTCACGCTGAAAAGGCAATGCCAACCAAGTTGTCCTGGCTGAAAGCTTTCTAACGTTGTATACGAGGCGCAGGCAAACAAAGTGAAGTTCTCTTACGAGAGGTTCTCTCGTATTGCGTAAGCTAGCTTACGCTACGGGAAAGATTCATCTTTGCTGAGAAGTTGAAGCCAAAAAATTATTCCATAATTTTGTAATCATTGTCAACGCAGTCTCTTCTGAGGCAGACCATGAGCGGGCTAGCTAGCGGCTCATTGGTTCGCTCAGAGAGAATGCACGAACCTATGGGAGAGCGGCGCTGAGTCCGCGCCCAATGAGCGGACGGCGCTCGCTCACTGCGTCACAGCCCGCCAAAAGGGGCGTGGCTACAGTGTATAAAGGTAGCTCTCCCAGGCTAGTTCGTCGATTCTTTTTCATTCAGCGAGCTACACGCATCCGCTGTCCTGGGAAGAAGCCCCCGTCGTCGAGAGGGCACCTTCTAGCGAGCTCCGGAGTCTGAGGAAGCCGGCCGTCTGCCACCTTCAGCCGCCCAGCAAGCTAGCGCCATCCGACGCGTATCCTTTTATTCCATTCTCTAAAAGAGCCGAGCATCTTTTTAAAGATGCCTCGAATTTCCCTCGGCTCATGCCGCTCTTCACTCGAGGAAGGAGACCGCCACCCCATCTGCGTTCTCTGTCTCGGAGTGGAACACGCAGAGCTCGCCCTCGCCAACGGAGGATGCGACCACTGCGAGGACCTGCCTCTGTCCTCCCTGCGGGCTCAACTGCAGGCGGTCAAAACCGCTCCCGCGCCGCCTCTCACTTCGCCGCGGAAGAAGAAACGCCGCTCCCAGAGGCCGCCGGAGCCCCCTTCGGATCCATGTAGGACGCCGCAGCCGCCCACCGACCGCTCTCCCTCTCCGCCCCAGCCTGATATACAGTTGCCGCCGAGTGGCCGCTCTGTCGCCTCCGACGACACCGCGGATGAGAAGGACTCCTGTTCGCTCCACGCTTCTGACAGCGAGGATTGGTCGTCGATCAGCTCATCGACGAGAGAGTCTGCGGGGACCCGTGCCGGCATCGAGGAGGAACTTACGCGCCTCCTTTCACAGGCCGTCAACCGCCTGGGCCTCGAGTGGTCTCCTCCCCCCGAGCAACCACCGAACCGCTTGGATGGAAAGTTCCTGCACCGGCGCCCGGCCCCCGCCTGCAGCCGGGCTGCACCATTCCTGCCTGAGCTTCACAATGAGCTCACGAAGTCCTGGAATGCCCCTCTCTCGGCCCGTAACCGCTCCGATGTGTCTGCTTCGCTGCGCTCAGTAGACGGAGCCGCCGAGAAGGGTTATGCTGCCATGCCGCCCGTCGAGGACTCGGTCGCCGCTCATCTTTGCCCGCCCTCTGCTAGATGGCGACCTCTAACTTTCATGCCCGCGCCTATGCCGCCGCCGGACAGGCCGCTGCAGCGCTGCATTCAATGTCAGTCCTCCAGGTGCTCCAGAGCGACATCTTGTGCGAAATGGCGAACAGCGGTAGGAACCCGCCCATCCTTTCGGATCTGAGAAGCGCTACGGATCTTTCCCTTCGCGCCACTAAAGCCGCCGCACAAGCCCTGGGGAAATGTATGGCCACCCTCTGTGTCGCTGAGAGACACTTATGGCTCACGCTTACCGACATGGGGGATTCAGAACGCGCCATGTTCCTCAACGCGCCTATCTCTCCGACCGGGCTCTTCGGATCTGCCGTCACGGGCATCGTTGACCGCTTCTCCGAGGTGCAGAAAGCGACTCAGGCCATGAACTTGTTCCTGCCCCGCCGCGCTAGCTCTTCGGCTGGCCGCTCTCATGAGCCACCTGCCAGAACTCCACAGCAGCGCCCGCCTCAGCAAGCTCAGCAGCCCCAGCGTAGACAGGGCGGCCGCCCTCGCTCTCGCTCTGACAGCCGCCGCAGACAGCCTCCTCCCCGGGGGCCTCGACCCAAGATCGCGCTGAAGCCCGATCAACAGAAGTCTGCCTAGCACAGCTGAGAAAAAGGCGGCTCTCTCCCGCTGCGGCCGGACCGCCGTCAAAGCTTCGCCCACTGTTAGTCCCCGTCTCACCGCCGACTACAGTAGAGTTCACCGCCACAATCAAGCCGGTTTCCCTGCCCGCTTGCGAGCGACTAAAAGCCGTTTTCACGGCTACCCAGAGAGTTCACAAAAAGAGCATAAAAGCCTCAAGTGTAAAAAATGTGCCCACAAGCATGTGCTCACTTACACACACAAGCACCATATGCCCAGGGTCTCTCACAGAGCCCATTCTCACGGAGCGAGCCCTATCCGCTCCAGTAGCAGAGAACATAAGCACGCCCACGAGCCCGTGCGCGTGTCCCCCCTCTGCCCGCTCTGTCACACGGCCCATAAACTCCTCTCTGAGTATAAGTCCCGTTGCCATCCACATTGTAAGCACGCCCACACCCAGTGTCCAGCCCACTATGTGCAGCAATCAGGGCGAAATCGCCATTCAACCGCTAGCCGCACGCTACGAAGCATGGGAAGCCATCCCCGGCATCTCCCCGTGTGTTTTAAGCATAATAAAGAATGGCTATCGATTTCAGTTTCGTCGCCGCCCGCCACGCTCGCGCGTGCGGCTCGAATCCACTGTCAGCCCGGCTGCTATGAACACGCTTCGCTTAGAAATAGCCAAGCTACTGCAGAAGGGCGCTATAGAGAGAGTCCCGCCATCTATGACCGAGTCGGGGTTTTACGGCCGTTATTTTCTGGTTCCCAAGAAAGACGGCGGCCTCAGGCCGATCTTAGATCTCAGGGCTTTGAACAAAGCGCTCATGAAGAGACCGTTCAAAATGCTCACAGTCAAGAAACTCCTCGCGCACGTCCGCCAGGGGGACTGGTTCATCTCTCTAGACCTGAAAGACGCCTATTTTCAGATCCAGATAAACCCTCATCACAGGCCATTCCTACGTTTCGCCTTCGAGGGTCAAGTTTACCAGTATGCCGTTCTCCCGTTCGGCCTATCCTTAGCACCCCGTACGTTCACGAAGTGCATGGATACAGCGCTCGCCCCCCTGCGAAGTCAGGGGCTGCGCATTCTGAATTATCTGGACGACTGGCTGATTCTAGCAGATTCCCAGACGGAGCTTCTGTCGCACCGCACAGTTCTCCTCAACCATCTGGAAGCGCTGGGACTCTCTGTCAACTGGACAAAGAGCTCTCTCCAGCCCAGTCAAACTATTTCGTTCCTTGGAATAGATTTGAACTCTGTCACTATGACGGCTCGCTTATCCACACAGCGCGCGTGCCGTGTTCAGCGCCTAGCCGCCTCTTTTCAGATGGGTACCCATACATCCCTGAAATCTTTTCAGAGGATGCTGGGTTATATGGCCTCAGCCTCCGCTGTGCTACAGCTGGGTCTTCTGCACATGCGCCCCCTTCAACTCTGGTTAAAGAGCCGCGTATCCCACCGCGAGTGGACGACGGGCCGCCAGATGATCAAGGTTACTCAGACATGCATCACTGCACTGCAGCCATGGTCAGTAGTCGAGTGGTTTCAGAGGGGCGTTACCATGGGGACTTTTTCTCGCCGGAAAGTCATCTCGACAGACGCATCCAACTCGGGTTGGGGTGCGGTTTGCGAGGGCTCACTGGCCGCCGGCCAATGGTCGAGCCACGAGAGTTCCCTACACATAAACTGTCTGGAAATGATCGCGGTCGAGAACGCGCTGCTGTTTTTCCTCCCGCGCATACACGGTCACCACGTCCTGATTCGCTCAGACAATATGGCCGTGGTATCATACATCAACCGTCAGGGCGGCGTCAGATCCAAGAATCTCTTTCATCTGACACGCCGCATCCTATTGTGGTCCCAGAGTCACCTGCTCTCGCTCAGAGCGACGCACGTACCGGGCCATTTGAACGACGGTCCAGACATGCTGTCCAGGAACCTGGTCTTCCCCGGAGAATGGTCCCTGCACACTCAAACAGTCCAAACGCTGTGGCGCCTATTCGGCAGAGCGGAGATAGATCTTTTCGCGTCAGAAGAGAACGCTCACTGCCCAATATTCTTCTCAAAGAGCGAGGACGCGCTAGCCCAGGATTGGCCCCGCCGCCCGCTCTATGCTTTCCACCCGATTTCTCTGCTACCGCAGGTCATTCAGAGAATCAGGGACTCACGCCACTCGGTGCTCCTCATAGCCCCGCGCTGGGAGAATCAGATTTGGTTCCCGGAGCTTACGCGGCTGTCACAGACAGCCCCGTGGCCCATTCCAATCAGAGCAGATCTCCTCACTCAAGCCCGCGGCTCGATCTGGCATCCCCATCCACAGCGCTGGGCGCTTCATGCATGGGTGACCAACGACTACGCGTCGAACTGCCAGAAGGGGTTCTGAACACGATCAAACACGCCAGAGCGGATTCTACCAGAAAGCTCTATGCTGCAAAATGGTCTGTGTTCTCCAATTGGTGCACCGACAAAAATTTGGACCCACGGACGTGCGAGGTTTCGTCTTTGCTCGTGTTCCTTCAGGAGATGCTGGATAAGGACAGGTCCCCATCCACTCTTAAGGTTTACGTGGCAGCCGTCGCGGCGTTCGTTGAACCCCGGCGCGCCCAGTCTCTGGGCAAAGACAAGCTAATCATCCGCTTCCTCAGGGGAGCCAGAAGGATGAACCCCCCTCGCCCCCCTACGGTGCCGGTCTGGGATCTTTCTATAGTTCTAGAAGCTCTGAAAGCCCCACCGTTTGAACCACTTGAGTCCGTGGAGCTAAAATACCTCTCGTTAAAAACCGTTCTTCTGACGGCACTCGCCTCAGTAAAACGAGTGGGGGACATTCACGCGCTGTCTTCGAGCGCCGCGTGCCTGGAGTTTGGACCGAATGACTCCATAGTCATTCTAAAACCTAGACACGGTTATGTTCCGAAAGCGATTGGTACCCCTTTCAGGGCGCAAGTAATCTCTCTATCGGCGCTGCCTGCATCCGATAGCGAACGTGACGCTGACCGCCTCTGCCCGGTTCGGGCTCTCAGAGTGTACACTACACGCGTTGCCGCGTTCAGACGCTCAGAGCAGCTGTTTGTGTCGTTCGGTGGCCGCACCAAGGGTTTAGCCGCCTCGAAACAGACTCTATCCAGGTGGATAGTAGACGCGATTGCCTCTGCTTATGCCGCTAAAGACCTGCCTTGCCCTCTGGGCATCAGGGCTCATTCCACCAGAGGCATGGCCTCATCGTGGGCATGGTCCTGCGGAATTTCCATTCACGACATTTGTGTGGCTGCGGGATGGGCCTCCCCCTCCACTTTTGTCAGATTTTATAATTTGGAAGTTCCAGCCTTACAGGCTAAAATTCTGGCGGTCTAATACTTACAGCTCTCCTATAGAAAGCCGCACTATCGGGAGTTCCATCACAACCGGCTCACCCCTTGTGTTCCCCCATGTGCTTATGCATTACACGTCACGGCCCGCTTCGCCGACCGCCTTAGGGCGTTTTGCACTAGATGATAACGGCCGCTATGCTGGCCGCCTTATTATCTTCATCCACTAAAGATTCACCCGGTGTTCCCCCCCTGGGATGCTTAGTGGTTACTTAGCGCGCACGGCGTTGACCAGGTGTTCCCGTAGCGTAAGCTAGCTTACGCAATACGAGAGAACCTCTCGTAAGAGAACGAATCGGTTACCTAACGTAACCTCGGTTCTCTCTAGATGAGGGAACGAGTATTGCGTTCCCGGCCGTGCTTGCGCCACTAGCGTTTCGCTTCATGCTACAGAATCGACGAACTAGCCTGGGAGAGCTACCTTTATACACTGTAGCCACGCCCCTTTTGGCGGGCTGTGACGCAGTGAGCGAGCGCCGTCCGCTCATTGGGCGCGGACTCAGCGCCGCTCTCCCATAGGTTCGTGCATTCTCTCTGAGCGAACCAATGAGCCGCTAGCTAGCCCGCTCATGGTCTGCCTCAGAAGAGACTGCGTTGACAATGATTACAAAATTATGGAATAATTTTTTGGCTTTAACTTCTCAGCAAAGATGAATCTTTCCAGTAGCGTAAGCTAGCTTACGCAATACTCGTTCCCTCATCTAGAGAGAACCGAGGTTACGTTAGGTAACCGATTCGTTTTATGCCGCCAGCGTGTATCTCCGCCAGATTGCGTTCGTTACTAGGCAACATATATGCGCGCTGCGTGCACCACTGATCTATACATGACATGTCATTCAGTAGCGCGAACACACGGAAATGGACGGAACATCCTCGGCCACCGTACGTTCGTTACTAGGTAACCAACAACATTGCGCGAACACATGTGTCGTGATGGAGAAGAAGGTAAGTTGGAAAAACATTTTTGGGCTAGAACATTTAATATATAGCCCATCGTACATTATTATTGATGCAGTCAAAAACTCTACAACTACTTTGCAACCAGGCTCAGTTTGGCTATCTTACATTATCTGAAACTAAGAGAAATGTTAGTGGGTATGGAAAGGAATGAAGATTTACTGATTTTATTTTAAATTATATTATACTGTAATATTAACAGTCTTTCTAGTTACATTAAGGATGTATTACAGCAGATTGCTCTGGGTAATATTTAATCATTGTCATAATGTTGCATTTGTATTTTTCAAAGATGTCAGGAAAAAAGCAGGACGATATTTTGTCATTTTGGGCACCAAAGGGTAAGCCCCCTAAAAAGGTTGCCAGATTAGAGGAGGAGACAGTGGAAGAGGTGGTGCACTCTAATCTGTCCATTTGTTCTCAATGTCCCACCACACAATAAATCATTCGTCTAGATAGAAGACGCATTCAAAAATCAAAATGCAATTTTTAAAGATTTGTTTGAAACTGTTTGGAGCAATTTGTTATATTTTTGGTTAGCTATATTTGTAATACTGCATTAAAGAGTATTTGATGTGATGAATTGCTCTGTCATTTATCAGATTTACTAATTGTTATAATTTTAATTTGTTCTGGTTAATTATGAACAATGGGTAAAATTGGGGGCGGGGATGGGTGGGGCGGGGCTTCATTATGGCTCCTCCCCTAACCGCGTGTGATCTCACTCCAAGCTTTTGCTCAAACTTGAGAACCCTGTTCAAACCTTTTTTCTCTTAGAGAGTCTTATACTTTAGAGAGTCTATGGGTGACGTCACAGACGCTTTGTACATATTTTTTACACTCTATGGTCTGGCTATGCGAGACTACACTTTTTAATTAACTGCTTTAGCTTGTTTTATTGTCTTAATTAAGGTTCTTTTGATTAAATGCATTCCCTGAATCATTTTTCACAATTATTGCAGTTTGGTTTAAACCCTAATCAAACACTAATCTTTCTACACCTTTAAATTAAGACCTCCTTTGATAGAGCTTGATGATGTGGCAGTCGAGATATGCAGCTTAACGGTGAGTGTGTCCAATGGCATGGAGCAGAGCAAGCATTTTCAATTCATTCCGATGGAAGTTGGGCTTCACGTTCATGCATTGTGGGATTGACAGCAGACAGGAGAAAGTGTGTGGTGCTTTTTATAAGGCTGCATATCTCAACTGCCATGTCATGAAGTGCAGCTGAAGGCCGTTTCAATTTGAAGGATCCTTGGAAAGCAGACTTTGTTTCATGTCCTTCATTCAGATCATTTTGAAGTGTATCCTTCATGTCCTTAAATCACCCACAACCCTTTGCACACATTCCAATTCATGAAAAAGAACTGATGGAAAGCGATTTAGTGCTGAGATTGTCCATTATGAAATGTAAGATAAAAATAATGTTATTAGAAATGATGGTTTACACGTTATCTTTTGTTTTGGTGTATATTGATCACTTAACGCTAAACTGCCATGATTATGTCAGCCACTGGTATACCTCATATGGGTGTCATTCACTGTATTGTATTAACAGAAAGCCATTGTATTAACAGAAAGCCAGTTAATATAAACATTTTTAATACAAAGTATTTTTCCAAAATTAAGTTTTAATTGTTTTTTCGTGCCATGATCGCCAATATGACCACAAAGTGGTGGACTTCTGTTAAAAAATGCCTTGCAGATAATACCGGCAACATTGGCTCTGACCATAAAATTGTGTGCACCAAGTTCGAGCTCTGCCAACGAAAATCAAAAATCAAACCGGACAAGAGATGCGCCTTCAATGTTGAAAAACTGAAAGACCCATAACTGAAAAATGCATTCAATATGGGGGTGCGGAATCGTTTTGAAGCACTCTTCAATGAAACAAAACGCCTTGACCCACCGGAATCCATAAAACAGTGAACCAATGCATTAGACTCTGCACTTGTCAGACCCTGTGAGAAAATTCTGGAGAAAAGGCCAAAATCCAAACTAAGCTTGATTAGCCCCAACACTATCAAGCTAATCAATGAAGGAGTTCTCAAGGCAAAAAACGAGTGCACACAAAATTCAAAAGACTAAGAAGAATGGTGTGAAAAGCAAAAAAAAATGGTAAACGGATTGCATTTATATAGCGCTTTCACAGACCCAATGGCCACCAAAGTGCTTTACGTATTGCCTCACATTCACCCATTCACTCACTCATTCATACACCAATGGCGGTGTCAGCCATGCAAGACGCCATCCAGATTGTGAGCAGCTGGGGTTAGGTGTCTTGCTCATGGACACCTCGACATTTGGACAGGTGGAACCGGGGATTAAACCACCAAACTTCCGGTTTGTAGACAACCTACATGAACCACTGAGCCACTGCTGAAAAAGAGGTTTCGAAAGCATTCTATATGGACAATGAGGCACATATCAACTCTAAACTCGATGCCCTTGAGTGAGCGGTCAACAAACATGAAAATCGCAAAGTTTTGAAGCTTATTCATAAAATCAGTGAAAAGCCCAAAGATGCTTCCTCTAGAAAAGTCAGATCTTTCAGAAAATCTTTTAAAAGAATGGGCCAACTACTTCTCAACACTCCTGAACAACAAGAGTTCCAAAATCAACCAAACAACTGCCCAATTCCAACAGCGGACGTCCCAGGTATAAAATTGGGTAAAATAACAATAGCAGAAGTTGATGACACCATCACTACACTCAACCGTAACAAAACCCCCGGCCCAGATTATGCCATGACAGCTGAAGTATTAAAAGACGGAGGTGAATTCGTAGTAAATCAACTTCACAACGTCTGTCAGTTGGTCTACGAAAATCTCACAGCACAATGGAAATCAAGCTTGATAAAGCCAATACCAAACAAAGGTAACCCACAGCTCATGCCTAACTATTGAGGAATCAGCCTAATGTCCATAGCATCCAAAGTTTACAATAGAGTAATTCTCAATCGCATAAGAGTTCCGGTCGACAAACTGTTTAGAAACAACCAAGCAGGTTTCAGAACAGGCCGAGTATGTTCTCAACAGATACACATTCTCAATGCATTCTCATCACATTCTCAATGTATACTACCTTTTTCGACTTCAAGAAAGCGTTTGAATCAATTGATCGAGAGATGATGTTTGCCATCCTATGTCATTACGGAATTCCATCAGAAACTGTAAACGCAATCAGAATCATGTACTGTATGACAAATCCACAAGTATACATTGGAAGAGAGCATTCAAAGTCTATGATATGAAAGCTTTAGCATAAACCGTCAGACATACATACAAACCAACATAGTGCAGTAGTGAGCAATCTTGTAATTCCATTATTCCAGAAGTAACATAAGAGTGATTTAAGTGTTTGATCTAAGTGTGTATGTGAGTGAGTGTGGGTATGTGTATGTGTGTGTATGCGTAAACCAGCCTTTCTCAAAGTGGGTGCCGCGGCACACTGGGGTGCCCCCTAGCTGTGTCAGGGGTGCCGCCAAAAAATTACGTAGGCTAAAAAAAATGTGAAAAAAAAAACCCCAGAAAAAAAACAGCTGACATTTCATATATAAATATATTTGAATTCACATTCTTTTTTTTAAACATATGAACATATTAATAAAATTGTAAATTCATTTTAGATAAATATATAAAATTAATCATAAAAAAATCCGTCTCACAAGTCTGAAGCAAGACACACACAACTTGACGCAAGTGACGCAATCCATAGCAACGCGTTATAGCAACACCTCAGACTGACAGAAACGTAAAAATAAACGTGAATTTAGGCCACTTTAGTTACAGCATTATGGATCGTTTTTTGAAAAGAAAATCCCCACAAGAGCCGGGGATTTTTATTTTATTTTATCTGCATCCTGCACTTCATTTGAGTTCTCCTGGTCTGGATTTGTTATTGGGTTCTTGTATTGGGCGGTCCACCTCTTACGGTTTTATGGCATTTGTGTCTCTGATTAATTATTTTGTGAATTACTTTCCAAACCTGTGTTTTTAAAGGTGCTATAAAGTTTTTATTATTATTGTTATTTACAGTTCATATTATGCTCTGTTCATTAATGTTCTGTCTAACTAAACAAGACATTTGCATTTAAATTTGGGTTATGCAGTGTTTTTAAATTATATTTTACACTGGGGTGCCTTGAGATTTTCTGCACTTTTGAAAGGTGCCCTGACTGAAAAAAGTTTGAGAAAGGCTGGCGTAAACAAAGTAACCATTTATTATTTATTACCATAATAATTCACGGTAGCGCCATCTTTGTTTTTTAATGAGAATGAAAGCGAGGCTGTGAGGGATAGACATGCCTTTCTTCAATGGGCTGTACTGTTATTTAGTGTGTTTTTGGACTGTTCTGCTCATGAAACACTGGAAAAACATCTTTCCAAGAAATTTCAGTTGACAAAAAACTCCCGACAATGTAAGTTGTGGAAAATTGTAAGTAATCTAGGAGCTTTATTCAGCTTTTTACAGCGGATGCCATTGGAAACTCTTGTGTTTTAGTGTCAATGATTGTGTGATTGTAACCATGGAAGTTTTCAGGAATAGTAAGTTAGGCTACAATGCGTTCAAGTTACGTTACGTTGGTTTTATTTCAATATTATGAATAAAATTGCTGCCCTCAAATGTTAATCTGAAATAAAAAATAAACCGTAGTTTATAACTATTACAATATTACATTACTTTTTTTTTTTTCAAGGAGCAAGGAGCTGATTTTGTTTTATATGTTCCTAAGAAGAGTCAAGTATAGCTCCATCTTTGCTCAAAGTAAAAAAAAAAAAAAAGATCATACTTTATGATGCTAGTTTCAATTTAAAAAAGAAAATAAATAAATCAAGGAAATTTCTTTGGCATTTATTTCTTTTTGCTGTATCTGAAACGAACTGAACCGTGACACCAGTCTATCATATAAAAAAATCGTATACACCGAAACGTGAATTTTGTGAACCGTTACACCGCTACTGACTAGTTGTTTCTTTTGGATGAATAATTCAACAATGATTCAATTTAGTGAAGTTCCACCATTTCATACAATTTGTGAAGAAAAATAAAAACTCCCAAACCCAATACTGCATCTGTTTTTTTCACCTTGACTCAAATAACTTTAATAAAACAAAATACACATTCTATAACACAGATGTACGTAAAGAAATGTAATCAGATATTGAATTTCTCCCAGAATTCCTTCCTCCCAATAGTGAGTGGGGCCTACTCAACTCAACTCATATCAAATCAAATAATTTCTGAAATTTTCTCTCTCTGACGACACACCAGCCTGACGCATCCAAAGTTTCCAAGTACACTCAATCACAGTTCCCGTTCGATAATGATTTAATGAAAGGAGTTTCGGGAGATATGCTTCGTGTGCTTGGCCTTGTCTGACCTGTTCTCATCTGATTCCCTCATCTATTCATGCTGACTGGCTGCAGGGTTGGCACAAACTGTGGGCGGGTCTAATGAATATGCTGCTACTGTGATAGGATGAATTATGTTTCTTTGTATAACATTTTAATTCTTTCTTTTTCTTAACTTTTTCCAACTCTCAAGTCATTAGCTGGTGGCCTAGGATACCGGGTAACAACTATATTTCTAAAACAATGGGTCTAGCTTAGATTATTGCCCAGTGGTTTTGTCAAGTGCATAAAGACAAAAAAAAAATGTAAGTATAAGAATGTAGCCTACTGGTGAAAGATTGTCTCTGCTTTGTTTTATAAGAAATATTTCTGTGTCTAGAATTCCTAATTTCCTGAACTCTCAATTTTTGTATAGTTTTTAACGGTCACCGTATAGATCTGCACTACATTTCCCAGAAACCTCTTCACCACACACCTGCAGTCACTCTGCTGACTCCAAATCACCTGCACCTGTTCCAAATCAGCAGCCAGCTCCATATAAACTCCCAGTTTTCATTCAGTCACGGTCAAGCCTCCAACAGGAACAGACCCTAGCCAAGGAACACGCTGAGTCATCAAGCACCAGTAATCAGTGGCGGTTCTACTTTGATTTACACCCAGGGCGAGACCCCCTTCGCTACTGCCAGTAATGTAACGTATACTCACCTGAAAATACTAACCTCTTTTTCCATGTTCTGATGTTCCCAGAATCTGCTCCTTGATCCATGTTTCCTAAGTCCTTGTAATCTTCCTGAGTCTCGTTTGCTGATGGATGATCTGAAAGAGAAAGGCAAGTATCACTGGACTGTGTTAGTTTGATGTTGATTACTCTGAAGAGGATTCCTGCAACGTATCCTACTCGAATTCACCTCTGAAACACTGAAACTTTGAACACTCACCTTTGAACTTAAAATAAAGATTTATGTTTATTCACTTACCTCTGTCTCCGGGCCTGTATCCTGACAGAAGGCTTGACCCGCACAAAGAGAGGTGAAGAAAGTGATTTCCAGACAATCACCAGCAACTATGAATCAACATTTTGTGGGAACATGGTTGGCGAGGTTTACGGGAACCTGTGGTGGTCGCAGTAGGGGATGTGACTGAACCCACCAGCGTGTGACCCATAAAGAGTATCCGACGCAACTTCCACTCGCCGCTGCAAATCCTCTGCGATCTCCAGTTAGTGCTTCTGTACAGCCCATGGATTTCACTATGTTCGACCAGAATGGTAAGACTCTAGAGGAGTTTACCTTCGACTTTACCAGGATGGGAGTTGGGATGAGGACTTCCTTCAGCAGCAGTTCTGGGGCGGGTTAGACGATCCACTCAACCAGATACTACTGCTTGATGATCTCAACCTACCTCTTAATAAATTGATTGACCGCACGCTGTAGGTGTGTAGTTCCTCACTCACCTTGGGAGACATCCAGCACGATCTCCTGTCCCATCCGCCTGAGCCCGTTGCCTGCCCTCCAGTGCCTGAGCGCGTGGGGGTTTCCCAAATATCAAATTGTTGGTTTTGATGTTTGGAATGAATGTTCGGTTAATTGACCTAACTTTTTAATGCTTTTGATTTTTTGTGTTTGATTGTTGTGACCCCAGGAAGAGGTCCAATGGGGGATCCAAATAAAATAAGAACATTTACAGCAAATACAGGCAATTTACTTTACTAAAATCTAACCCTTAAAGAGCCGCTAACATGGGTTCTTGAAAATGACTGTTCATTTAGTGTGGAATACAGCTGTAAGGGAATGAAAACCTCCTGCAAAATTTTATGTTGAAGACTAAAATTTCATCTTTTAATATTATTTCATTATTAAATATTATATATTATTATTCTTTATTAATATTCATAATCAATGTATTATCTTATGGAGTTTCAAAAGCATGAGTTTGAATGCATGAGGGAACTAGATTATGCACTAGATTCTGCAGTTAAACAAAGAAAAAACTGAAGTCATTGCGTTTGGAAACAAAGATGAAGTTCTCAAGGTGAATGCATACTTTGACGCTAGGGGTCTAACAACTAAAAATCAAGTCAGGAATCTTGGCGTGTCTCTAGAGTCAGACCTTAGTTTCAATAGTCACGTCAAAGCAATAACTAAATCAGCATACTAACATCTGAAAAATATTTCAAGAATTAGATGCTTCGTTTCCAGTCAAGACTTAGAGAAACTTGTGCGTGCTTTCATCACCAGCAGGGTGGATTACTGTAATGGCCTCCTCACTGGCCTTCCTAAAAAGACCATAAGACAGTTGCAGCTCATACAGAACGCTGCTGCCAGGATTCTGAGCAGGACCAGAAAATATGAACACATCACACCAGTCCTCAGGTCTTTACACTGGCTGCCAGTTACATTTAGGATTGATTTTAAAGTATTATTACTGGTATATAAATCATTTAATGGGTTAGGACCTCAATATATTGCAGATATGCTAACTGAATATAAACCCAACAGATCGCTCAGATCATTAGGATCACATCAGCTAGAAATACCAAGGGTTCACTCTAAGCATGGAGAGTCTGCTTTTAGCTATTATGTCAGCCGCAGCTGGAACCAGCTTCCAGAAGAGATCAGGTGTGCTCCTACACTGCCCTACAAAGGCAAAGTGCAGTAACTACGCAAACAAAGAAACGGAGAAAAGGCCTTTAAAGTTTTTATACCAGCCAGTCACACGTTGTGGGTAGATTATGTGGTAATGTCTCTCCGAAATGGGACATAATTTAACCCAGATATTTTTTCACAAGACAGAACACATGTCATAAAGCCCATTACAAGTCTTAACTCATTTTTGACCAAATGTGTAGTTACTGCGCTTTGCCTTTGTAGGGCAGTACAGTAGTCACATTCAAATCCAGACTCAAAACACATCTGTTTACCTGTGCATTTACTGAATGAGCACTGTGCCACTGTTCGTCCGACTGTTAATGTACTTCATTTTATTCTACATGGTTTTAATTGACTGTATTTTATTTTTATCGTAATTTTTATTTTTCATTATTTCTTATTTTTTATTCTAAACTGTTTTAATTATTCTGATTTCTTTTGATTATTTTAATTTCTTCCATGTAAAGCACTTTGAATTGCCATTGTGTATGAAATGTGCAATATAAATAAACTTGCCTTGCCTTTCCTTGCCTAGATAGCATGGATCCATGGAATGATCATATGTCAGACAGAGGGAAGCTATATTTTGCTGAAGGGTGTGTACAATGTAACATGTTCCACTGATGCAAGTGTATCACAGATGTAAACAACAAGGATAGTCGTGCACACATGACATATACGTTCTAATTTTAAGAAGCTCAGAGCAACATGTTTTGTTACCTTACAAGGAAGCTGTAAGACTCTCTGTGATGTATAAAGCTCAATGTTACTTTACTGCTCTCAGAGAAACATGTAGGCATGACCGGGTGAGAGGTAGAGAAACACAGAGAAACATATAGACCTGGCATGAATACAACATTTTGAAGTTTTTCTCCTGACATATATACAGTAAATATAATAAAACTTTCTTGGCAAAATAACTGGAGTCCGGTCCTGTAAATCAAATAATAACGGTGAAACCGTTAGACTTGGCTTTAATTCCAAGTCTACATATGTGAAAGTGCACCGTACATAAAGTTATTGTCTTTCAAAAGTGAGAGTCGACTCTGAGTCTATGAAATGAATTGTTTTTTAAATGAGTCATTGCTGTTACATCGTGATGTAGATACATACTGGCCGCGCCCAGTTACTGCGCGTGCAGACGGAAGTCTAGAACACTTTCAAATACTTAATCATAGCATCATGTCGAGAAGACGGTGTGTTCTACAATGCAAAGGAGGGCTCAGTAACTTACCCAGTGTATATGGATCAGCTTCCTCCTCTGAATCACAACCTGTAAGTATTAATAATTGTTGCTTTTATGGGTTTTGTAGCATCGTGGCGCGAGGAGGTAAGGCGCAATAAGTATGTGTGTGTGCGTGTGTGTGTGTGTGTGTGTAAGTTACGCTCAGCGCAGCTTCTAGGTCTCCAATGTAATTTTTTTTAATATGTGAAATGTTTGTCACTGTTATTGGAGTTGTCATAAAAAATAGAGCGTCTTGTAGTACTGCAGTGCTTTATCAATATGTTTATTCGTTATGCTAACAAACAATAACTGACTGGGTCTTCTGACCAATCACAGCCGATTAGCGTCACGCAAAGGAGTGGTTTGGAAAAATGAGTCATTGTACGAATCATTTGGGAGTCGGTCAGCAAATCAGGTAAAAATAAATGCATATTATAAGACAACAAAAGTGTTTTTAGTCATTGCATTCATGTAAAACTGTTGTTGGGGACTCCCAGAACAATATTAGGAACATTTTATATAGCCATAATAGGTGCCCTTTAATTTTGACATCTTGCACCTTGTCTTGCCTGATCTGCACCACTTTTTAGTAGTCCTCAAAGTGTGTCCATATATATGTAAAATTTGTTGTAAATATCTAAATAAAAAACTTATTTTTGAGATCCATGTGTGACGTTGATTGGATTTTTTTTTCAGTTCCTATCATAATTTTGACATTTGGGCGTTATTGTTTGGCTATTTGCCTATTTTCAAATTGCCTGTTTTTTTTTTTTGGTTTTTTTTTTGTCCTTTTGTCCCGCCCTTGAAGATAACAACATTTTAAAAATAAGTTTTAAAGCTTTAAATGATACCGTGTGCACGGTTGAGGAGTTATGAGCAATTTCGTTCTTTTGCCCGCTGTAGCGCCCCCGTGAGGCCGATCGGGGCGTGCCTTTGTGACGCTGTTGGTGGTGTGAGTACTACCAGCCCCCAAAGTTTCAAGTCTCTAGGACTTACGGTTCATCCTGCATGATCAGTTTTACATGGAGAATGTTGCATGATGGGTAAATTAACAATAACAATAGGGTTTCAGCACTTGCTTGAACCCCTAATAATAGGGGCCTAAAAAGGGACTAAAAAGGCCTATAAAAAAATAAAATAAAAACCTTTGGGTCTATGCACTTGACGCTTGTGCTGCTGCGTTCCAAAAACTTTATCAAGCTTTTTAACATGTGCCTTGGAGTGGAGAGAGTCACTTTTTTTTTTTTTGTCTTTTTAGCTCATTTATCATGGAAATGTGGTGTTTTATTTTTTACCTTTTAAACTGCGCCACCTCCACCGATGGCCCGATCTCCATAAAACTTTGCACGCTTCCTTAAAATAATATGGTGCACATGCTCAGCTAATTTGGTGAAGTTTTGAGCAGAGCAGACCATTTTTCAGTCATTTAAATGTCATTCTGCATACGATTTTATGGAGCATTTTCCCCCTTTATAACAGTTAAAGGGCCACCGGTGGACCGACATCCATAAAAGTTTCCAGGCCTCTATAGGGTCAGGTGACGCATGCGCATGCCCGGGTTTGTGAGGTTTTATGTAAATCAGGCAGGTAGAGGGCCGCGCTTTCAGCCATTTCATGGGATTTGCCATAGAAATACATCATTTTGGCACCTTTTTAACAGTTATAGCACCACCAAGTAGCCAGTTGCCCCATCCTTTTTAACGCAACCACAGAATGAGCTCTCACACAGGTGCGTTGAGTTTGGTGCAAATATCTCGTTCGGTTGACGAGTTAAAGGCAATTTAGTAAAAGGGGCTCCTCCCACTTGTGATGTTTTGGCGGCCCTTAGGGACCGTGAACCCAAATTTCAACTATTTTTTGATAATTATTGACATGTGGACTCCATAGAATCTTGCTGCATTGGTTTGGTTCCGGCCGGGCCAAAAACCTAGGACTAGTTCGCAAAAGTAGGTTTTCTGAAAAACACAAAATACCCGAAAATAGCAAACTAGACGAGCATTTTCTTACATCTAATGTGTCACTTCCACCACGAGGCCTTCCCTTTTTTCCCAATTTGCACAGTGAGCTGTCCAGATCATGGAATAAACCGTACTCGTCCCGAGTTTTCAGCCCCCAAGTTCATAATTATTTAGGCATAAGGGGGTTGAAAGAGTACATTTATGAGTCGATGCCCCGGGTTAAACAGACGCTCGCAAGTTAACTGTCGCCTGGTTCAGCATAGTCTCTGAAGGCCTCAGCTTTGCCCACAAAACCGTTAAAAGCAACATCTACGTTAGTGGGCAAAGCTTATACGGTAGCAGGTAAGGCTGGTCTTCATACTATAGCTGTGCTTCAGGCATACCAGGCTGATCTGCTGGGGGATTTGGGCCTGATGTGGTTCGAGAACTTCGTTGAGCCATGGATTTGTCTCAGGGCTACCAAGGAGACTGCTAGAGCAATTGGGCGGTCCATGGCAGCCCTGGTGGCCACTAAGAGGCATCTCTAGTTAAATCTGACCGAATTAAAGGACAGAGATCGTTCTTTTCTCCTGGATGCCCCGATTGATCCTGCTGGTCTCTTCGGCGACCCTGCCAGTGAGGTCGTCAATAGGTTCCAGGAGGCTAAAAATCAGTCAGAGGTATTTCAAAAATTTCTCCCTCGCCGTGTCCAACCCCCTAGGACTGCTGGGTGTGAGCATCCCCAGCTGTCTAGCTCCTCGTATCATGTGCAAGCAGATGCAACACTCTCAGCCGAAGCGTTCGAAGTCGAAGCCGGATCTCACGACCGGTCTTCGGGCCAAGAAGGCTTCGGTGCAAAAGAAAAGCTCCTGATGCCACTAGGGCCAGCCCCCAACCGAAGTGAACCAGTGTACACCTCAGAATACGGTCCTCAGGGGGCCATTCGGCCAACCCCTCCACCCTCGGTGCTTCGGGGCACAGTGGTCTCCAGTGAATGTCTGGAGCAATGTCAACTCAACATTGCGTCAGACATGAACCCTCTAAAGGGGGTTCAAAAACAGTCAATCTGGGTAATTCCTGCCAGTATGTTTCAGGTTCCCGGGTTGAGTGTCTCAATTACACCAGAGGCCAGCCTCGAGAGGCTGGTGCTCTTAGTAGAATTTTTAACAGAGTGGGAGAATCTGCCAAATATTTCTCGATGGGTCCTGCAGAGAGGATAGAGAATCCAGTTCGGTTCTCGTCCTCCACGTTTCAACGGGGTGCTGCCCATTATGGTGCATCCCGAGCAGGCTCTGGTGATGGAGCAAGAAATAAAAGGTCTGTTAGCAGAGGAAGCTATAGAGCATGTGTATCCACCGGACAGGGTATCGGGTTTTTACAGCCGCTATTTCATTGTTCCAAAAAAAAAAGATGGGGTGTTGCGTCCCATTTTAGATCTTCGTCTTGTTGAATCCTACAGTTCAGAAACTTAAGTTCAAGATGCTACCACTCAAACAGATTGTGACTCAAATCAGATCCGAGGACTGGTTTGTCATGATAGATCTGAAAGACGCATCCTTCCATAACTCCATTCTCCCTCAACCCAGGAGGTTCCTGAGGTTTTCTTTCGGGGGTAAAGAATACCAGTATCGGGTACTTCCATTCAGGCTAGCTTTATCACCCTGCACATTCACAAAGTGCATATATGCAGCTCTGGCCCTGCTCAGGCTGCAGGGAATACGCATTCTGAATTACATAGATGACTGGCTGATTCTAGCGGAGTCAGAACAGTTAGCGGTTTGGCACAGACTAAGGTATCGTTCTCGCACATATGCAGAAATTGGGGTTGAGGCTCAATGCCAAGAAGAGTGTGCTTACTCCAGAACCACTTTTCTTGGTGTGGTATGGGATTCAGTCACGATGCGAGGCACTCTGCCGCTCGCCCGTGTAGCTGCTATCCTTACAGCCACAAAAGAGCTTTAGCTAGGCCAGTCACGCACTGTGAAAGAGTTTGAGGGACTGTTAGGCCTCTTGGTAGCAGCGTCCAACATGATACCTTTTGGCCTGCTGTACCTTTTGGCCCGCTGAGACCTTTGCAGTGGTGGCTCAGTAGCAGAGGATTCTCCCCGAGGGGAAACCCACTTCGTATGATCAAGTTTTCATGAGTGAGTTCTGTAAGTTCTCCCAAGCACTTGCTGTGGTATTCCACCATACATTATAGTTATACACTTTACACGCTTAGAAAAGTGCAACATTTTATTTTGTGTCATAATTTTTGGTCGAGTTACAATACTTGTGCAACTGTATTTAAATAGGGAAAACGTGTTTGGTCGCTTTTCTGCTTGGCCCCTATTGAATGAACTGGGCTAAGCTAAGTGCGATCAAAGTGTCTTGCGCGCCAGAGGGATTGAGTGCACGTACTGAGATGAGGTATGCATCAACTCCTCTTAGTTAAGGGAATAACATAGTTTGATGAAAAAATGGTAGAGAATCCCTTTAAGAGAGTCAGTGACCTTCAGGCCCTTTCGGATTCCCTCACCTGCCTTGTATTCACACCGGGGATGGTCAAGGCAATCTTGTCTCCTAAACAAGATTATGTTCCTAAGGTGCCTACCATTATCCCGAGGCCTATTGTGCTACAGGCCTTTTATCATCCTGGAGATCTGATCAGTTGTTGGTCTGCTTTGGATCACCCAAGAAGGGTCTTCCTGCTTCCAAGCAGACAGTCAGCAAATGGATAGTCGAAGCTATTTATCTATCTTATGAGTCCTCTGGCCTGCCATGCCCTTTGGCGCTCAGGCCTCACTCTACTAGGAGTATGGTGGCTTTTAAAGCTTTATTATCTAGAGTTTCTCTTCAAGACGTCTGTGATGCGGCCGGTTTTGTCCTCTGCTCTCATGTTTGTCAGATTTTATAGCCTGGACCTGGAGGCTGCCCCAGGGTCTCAGGTGCTTAGTGCTTAGTGTGGTGTGACAACAGGCTGACACTCAGGCATTTGAAATTCTGGTGGTTTGGGTATTCTCATTCCCAAAGCAACATAGATACATTGCGAGTTCCCTCGAAAGGGAATGTCTCAGGTTACGACCAAAGTTCCCTGAGAAAAGGGAACGACACAATGCGTCATCCTGCCATACTTCCTGCATCCCTGTGATCGGCTTGCTTCGGCAATTTTGGAAGCTAATGCCGGCTTGCACCGGATGCTCTTTTATCATTTCCTGGTCATGACGTCACCCCCCCTTGACCATCATTTTTCCCATTGGACTAGTTGACATAGATGCTTCGGACGCACTCATGCTGGAAGCGATCCCAAAGTGTTGTCTCGTTCCCTTTCTCAGGGAACTATGGTTAAAGTTGTAATCTGAGACGTTTTTTTTCTGTCTCAGCATGCACGCTCGCTCTTGCTCGCTCACTCTAGATTCTGGGAGATTTTAACTAATTTGCGTTCATCAGGGAGCCGCTATCAATATGCGGGAGACTCCTGGAACTTCCGCGAGACTTGGGATGTCTGCAAACTGTGGCTTTTTTGCAAACATTGTCAACATTACTCACTAGAAATCCAAAAACTTCCACATCTGCGACTTCAATGAAAGAGGAAGAACCTCCTCTTTCATTGAAGTTGTAGATGTGGAAGTTTTTCCACACCTGCGACCCATCAACACGTTCTGTTGATGGGTTTCCTGCATCTGCAGTTGCCATGCTATCTTTTGAATGGCTGTAGCTAGAGGAGGTTGACCATAGACTCGCAGCACTTCAACACACGTTTTTTTTTTCTTTTTTTTTTCTGCTTGACAAGCCAAATGGACATGACATGGAGGCGTGGCAGCATCGACAATTCCATTTTTTAATTAGATTTTTTAAAATTGTGAATTAATTTCGATCGATTTCGATTTTAAATCAAAATCGTGACACCCTTATTAATTTGTGTTCTGAAGATGAACAAAAGTGCTACAGATTTGGAATGGCAGAGGGTCAGTAATTAATGACATAATTTTCTTTCTTTTAAAAAAAAATATATATATATATAACCCTTTAACCATTTAACCCCAGTTAATAATTATTATAATTATAATTATTGACTAATTATCATTAATAAGTTATTGTATATTGTATAACTAAATATTGTATATTTAACTTTGTGGCCCCGCCAAAATATTTGTTACCACCCCATATCCCCTCACTCCCACCACCAAAATGTATTGTCCCAACTTTTTAATTTATATTAAATGAGATTTCAATGATAGTTTGACCAGTAAACTAGGAAATGTTAGGTTATGGTATCTATTGAAGGTTGTTCACATTAGCTAACTGCAATTAGAATATAATATCATCTAATGATAAACATTAACTAAAACACGTTACAATGAATACTACTACTGGCGAGATTCTTAAAGTGACACTTCACCCATTTGCATAAAGCTTTGTATCTTTAGAAACACAGTCATATTTTTGAATGGTAATGATTTATTCCCTTACAGTATTTTCCCCTGATATGGGAGAAATTTGTTCATTTAATTACTTCAATGCTACTGCTAAACACACCTACTGCATCTGAAAAAATAAAGCACTATTTATTTAATATGAAAATTAATTTGTGTAATGTTTATCTTGTCTTATTTTTTTAATAACAAAGAAAATAATGACAAAGATTTTTATCTTCGCCACTGGCCTAAATGTGTGGCTTTCTTTTTACTTTTGTTACCTAAGGCTTTGTTTTTAATATAGGGACATTAGTTTGGCTGTAATGAACAGCCACTTGCAAAATATCAAAACCAACTTGAAAAAGAATCGTGATAAAAAATCGTGATCGTGATTTTCCTAAAAAAATCGTGATATGATATTTTTTCCATATCGCCCACCCCTAATATGTACTAGTCACAATTGGAATACATACTAGTCAGAACTGAATAGTTGATATCTGAATGACAGATCCCCATAGAAGTCAATGGCAAAAAATTTAATTTGTTACTAGTCACAAAATAATAGTTACTAGTCACTTTCGAAAATAAGTACTAGAATCTAATAAATAAATACTAGTATCTATTTAATAGGTACTAGTATCTAATGAATAAGTACTAGTATCAAAAAAGAAGAACTAGTATCTAATGAATAAGTACTAGTATCTAATGAATAAGCAATAGTAACTAATAAATAAGTACTAGTATCTTATAAATAAGTACTAGTATCTAATGAATAAGTACTAGTATCTAATAAATAAGGACTAGTATCTAATGAATAAGTACTAGCATCTTTAAAAAGGTACTAGTACCTAAAGAATAAGCACTAGTATCTAAAGAAAAGGCACTAGTATCTAAAGAATAAGCACTAGTAGCTAATGAATAAGTACATGAATAACATTTAATCATTTAGTCTCTATTTTCATGCTACTAGTACTTATTTTTTAGATACTAGTATCTATTCCAATAGATACTGATTAATACATGATTAAATGTTAAAACGGCTTGCCATACTATTAAACAATTACTTTTATTATGATCATTTTCAGCAATCTTAATATATCACCACAACAATAATGCAAAGGAACGATATTTTTGGAATCAATTTCTGAACGATTAGTTTCCAGACAAGCGATAAAAACATTGATCAAAATTCATCCTGCTTTACAGAGCTCAAGCATTTAAAGCGGCAGATGACATAACTGCATGCAGTTATAATAAACAACAATATGCTTTGGTGTGGACACTAACATGGTTATCGTTATAGTGTGAACATGTCTTTCAGAATTCAAAACTTCCTTGTTACTCCAAAAACTTTTATTTAAACCAATTTGCCAAAACTACTAATTTTCTACTTCTGGATTTTTAATGCATAATAGAGATAAATACATAAGCACAAGACTGCCTGCACAGACACAGATAAAAGCCTCATCAATGCCTCTTTAGCCCACTCGCACATTACATGTAAAGACAAAATAACTACAACAGGATCACTGGACTAAAAATAGCATTGCCTTCAATAGGATCCTAATGTTAGGAAAGTGGTTGTTTATTTTCAACAATGTGAAAGTCTCAGAAGAGCATTATTTGTTTGTTAGGTTCATTTCATTGTGTGTTGGTACCAGTTGCAAAAAATGCTAGCTTTGCAAACATATTTTTACCAAAAGAAATGGACCCAACATTAATGCCGAAAGATAGATAACAGAGTACTTTCTAATCTCTGATTAGGCTACTGATTATTTTGATATATAAAGGACTTATGTACAGTCAGACATTTTGTCACAAAATTGTTTATCGCTTTTAGTAAATCAGGCCTGTTCCTATTAGTATCATGAAAATCATCTGTTATTTAAAATGTAAAGTCTATCAGTTACTTGATTTCTGCACTGAATTTTGCTTTTGATAGTTATCCAAATAGCACAGACCTTACGGAGTCAGACTACACAGAATTAGGTTTGTGTCTGTCTAAATCAGCTAAAAGCATTTATTTGGGTGGGTAAGTTGACAGCTCATGACCCCTATGGTGACTGTTCTGGTTTTTTGTGTAACTTTGGGATTTATGGTATGGTTATGTTTGGCCAAGCAATACATTTTTATTTTTATTATTTTATTTTTTTAATTTTTTTTATAATAATGGTCATTATTACTGACCTTGTTTTATGATACACAGTTTTTAAATAAGAAAAAGTTCAATTGAATTAATGATACATTTTTTTTTCAGTTGCCTTTGTTACTCGAAGTCAGTAATTAGTTTTAATTACTGTTCCTACTGTGTTTAAAATAAAAAGACATTGTATATCTGTACATACATCTGTTTATCTGATTTGTTATATGTACAGATGTGTGTACAATGTATTTTTAATATAAATATTGATAAACAAATCCATTTTTAATTAGACTAAATTGTTTTATATTTTTTAAGTAATTTTTCAGTATTGAATGCAATATGCATTATTTATGACATTAAAAAGAACAAGGTGGCAGCATAAGTTGCCTACCATTTGGAACAAACATTGTGTGTAGATGAAGATGCCAGACAATGCTTTCTCCAGAAGCTCAGGTTTTGGAACAGCACTATTGACTATAGCACACCAAAATGTAACTCAACATTCTCAAAATGAACCAGCAATAAACATGAAACTCCAAACAGGGACATCTAAATGGATTCAAGCTATAATCAGTAGCCTCTAAAAAGTTTCAGTGTTTAAGAGCCCAGGATGTCTGTGAAAAGCCTTTTCACCTCATAGCATTATAATTAAAGATACAAAGTAAGACAGCAAGATACAGACCCTGTTTATCAGCAAATTTTCTGCAATCATTTTCTCACTTAGGAGCAAAACTAAACCTCTGCTGGCACCACTATATTGACACCCTAAAATTATCTTTGTTAAAAGTCATGGTGTCAGGCTAAAGTGACATGGTGTGATTTTGATGGTGTCTCATCTGGCTTTTTCACAGCGACAACATTTGCTTCTCTTTTCTCCCCACTGTTGCAGCATTGACGTACTCATAGCCAGAACACACAAAACCACTAATAGCAAGGGAAAACAGCCTAAGACTAATGCATAATTGATGCAGAACAGCTTTTAGAAGAGCATAAGAAATTGAAAACGTAATAGAAATTGGAGGTTTTAGCCACTATCCTATCTATTTTATCATAGAGGACACAGAACAGGCCTGCAATAGCCCAAACCCACAAGCACGATCTTCTACTAAATGCCACAAAGCATGAACGGGAAACGTTAGCCCTGCGGCCACTTATCGGATGTGTGAGGCTGAGTGAAAACAGGTCATGGGGGGAGCAAAACGTCAGGGTTTCAGTGTACGATTATAAAAAAGCCTTTTTTTCACAATCAATGTGATGTGTGCAACCATGGGAGTCACAGAGAGCATTCCAGCAACCCAAGACGGGCTCAACAGCCACTATGATGTGATATTTAGGTCAGGCAGTCAAAAGACAAGAGAGAAAGTAGCACACACATTGAGAGTGTGTATCTACACAGGGGTTGATGTCATACTGTGAAACGTCGCTTACTTATTCATTTTCTGGTCTCCCTAATGCATTAGGGCTGATTTAATCGGGCAAAACTCATATTTCAATGTAGATTCCAGCTATTTTGCAAAATGATTGGCCTTAAAATTGAGGGAAAAGTAAACAGAACTTTTGGACAGCAACTCTTGTGTCCTGTCCATGTGAATTCTGTTTTAGGCCAGACAGTCGAACTGTGATAAAAATACCTCAAAACTTCTGGGAAAACCTGGGTAAACTGTCTTGGCACGTGAGCCAGCAATATATGTACAAAACTCTGATTCAGACACCCTGACAACACTAAAGCTGCTAGTTCTCCTCGGTCCCATGATCACTTTCTGCTTCATCTACAAGTGGCACCTATAGAATCTTCTAAAATGTCAAAAAAAAATTAAATGAATCAATGTTGATATTGTGACAGAATTAGCACAAAATTCAAACATCTGCCTGCAAAATAAAAGCCTAATTTAATCAAAAGAAATCTGGCACTGTGCTCTATGCATGAACATACATAGTTTATTAGATTTCTGGGTATGTTTTCCATATAATAAAAATTACACAGCTAATGGTTAACAAACCATTGATTGAATTAGAGAATATTATTAGATTTGAATTGACAGGGATTTCAATTTTGCTCCAGCTGAGCTGGTTAAAAATGCAAACAGCTTTACTGTTGACAGGTTAATAGTTTCTAATCTGTTCTGCTTCATTACCCATGACCCATGAGTTTCCAAATGTATTCCCTTTCCTTCCAAACATTGATTACTCCCTGCTGCTTCTTTATGACTTTTACATGAATCACAGAAATTATGCTTTAAAAAGAGATTACATACTGCTTAAGGTAAACAGAGACATATGGTTCCTGCAGTCCGTACAAACAGAGCTGATTGGATGGAACTTCCTCTTAAGTGTGATGTTTTTGGGCAGAGGAAATGTATTTTCCTATACACATGCCACACAAATTTCCAGGTGTGGGCTTGAAGAAGTATTGTTAACTGTTTTAAAACCCCTTAAAGAAATAAGCAAAATATTAATTCTATTCCCTATCCTGTGTCACTTGCTCAGTACAGTAGTAACAGGACTCTCTCCCTCAACCAACCTAAAAACACTGTTCCCATCCTTTTCTGCCTTTTCCCCAGTCACCCCAGTCTCCAAACACTCACCAGCCCAGAGGCGAAGAAGACAGCCAACAGAGCCAGGCAGGCACCCATCACAATGAGGAGCAGAAAAACAAAAAGTGGATGCTGCTGGCTCATAAGATAGTACGAGTCATACAGCCAGTCTGGGGACCTTTGTCTCCGGCCACGCACACCTCCTCCTCCTGTTACATCTCCTCCTGTCCGGGAGCCCCTCTCCAGCAAGTAGGTCGGCTTACGCATGGCCTCCCTCCACATGGAGCTGGCGTGGTGTTCCTCTCTTTCGGACGGTGGCTGGGGTTTGTGAGGGTTGCTCTCCACCTCACACAGGTCCTTCAGATGGAGCACTGAAGCTCGGGCTGTGGTGCGCGACCGGTACACCGGCAGGATGGCTTCCATTGTGGAGCGCAGCATCGCTCAGGCAACATGTTGAACTGCAGACTGGCAGAGTGAGAGTGAAAGGAGGCAGTGTGTGTGTGCGAGTATGTATGTGCGAGGCAGAAAGAGAGAGAGAGAGAAAATGGGGAGAGGGAGGGTCTGGATTGAGGCAAGGAGAGAAGTAGAATGCGAATGTGAATGAGAAAGACAGAGAGAGAAAGGCCAGACAGGGATGGAGGGGTGGAAAGAGTTTCCTACCAAGATGATGTGCTAGGTTTTATTTTTTCACCCCATTTTTTCATAATTTACTTATCAAGTTGTTTCAACCATGCATTATTTGTCAGAATAGAATTTCAAAGGCTCTGTTTTACATACAAGGAAATAGATAGTAGTTTCTCTGAAAAGAACAATATAAGTATTATAAAAATTGTCCAGCCTTCCCTTTGTGCTGGAGATTTCAAATCTCATTTTTGACATGCAAAAGGTGTATATGAGGTTACAACTGGTGCAATGTGTCTAAATATACCACAAATGAGATTTAATTTGGAGGTCTGCATTCCCATGGGACACAATTAGATTTCTTGTGGTGCATGATTAAATTAGAGTTGATTAAAGATAGAAATGGGCAGGACTTCTATAGGTGCGAACGAGCGGCCTGACAGTGGCCTTTAATTAAAAAATGTGTACGTGTTTGTTAAAAAAACAGAGGGTATAGTATCATAAACCATGCAGCCATGTACACAGCAGCACATGCGTCAAATAAGCCAGCCTTAAGAGCAGGCTAAGAGCAGGTGGTTCATTAGTACAATGACCAGCCTGTTCTCACATAAATGCGTCTCTATAACACGCATTGTGTATTGTCGTGTTATTTATATGCGAAAATGAGTTTTTACCTGCATATGAGATGCAGTTTTCACATGTATTTGATACTCAGTTCATTTGCGTGTAATACAAACTCACCCAACACCACTACTAAACCTACCCTAACCAACCCATGCATATCCTATGCACGTAAAAACTCACTTTAGACAATACACATGCGTGCTATAAAGATGCATTTAGTGTGATCAGGTTGCAATGACAGATCAAAGTGTGGACACGATGTAGTCAGACTTTGGATCTAAATTAAGCGGGAGTGGACAGGAAAAAAATCAATGTAAGCAGAGGGCACGTGTACAAGGACTAATGCCGGGCAGGAACGGGTGGTGCTGGATTAAAAAAAAAATACATTGTATATGAATGTTTGGGAGAGAAATGCTTCCAAACTTTCAGAGACAATGTAGATTTTCAAGTGAGAGGAGGTAGGAGGGTACAGACCAAATGGATGCTCTTAATAGAAGCATCTTTGCCTTGAATTTGAACCACTGGCAGTTAGTGAATTAAGACAGAGAGGTGTAATATGTACTCTTGAGTTAAAGACCATGCCATCACATTCTAGCTAATTTGCAGAGATTTGCTTTCTGTAGACAGCAAGGCAGATTAAAAGTCTAGTCTGATAACAAAAGCATAGACAAGGAGATGTACAGCCTGGTAAATTATCCTAGCCTTAGGTAATCTGGGATTCTGATTTTTTTTTGATGTTGCAAATCTGCTAAAATTTGGTCTGTGAATTACAAATTTGGGTAACACTATATTTTACGACCCGCAAACAACTGTGTAAGTACACTGAAATTACGGTATACGTTTCTGTAATTATAGTGTACTTCCGTGTAAGTACAAGGGAACAATATGTTAAGTTTGGGGTAATAAAGGGGTAACAAACAGATAAACACCCTGCAAATAACTTTGTAAGTACACTGAAATTACGGTGTACGTTTCTGTAATTATAGTGTACTTCCGTGTAAGTATAGGGAACAATATGTTAAGTGTGGGGTAATAAAGGGGTAACACAAGCAAATACAAGCAAATTATTTAATTAGTTAAAAAAATAACAGGTACCTATTCTGTTAATATATTCCAGGCAAAAATTGTACGTCTGTTGTTTATAAAATGTATCAAATTTCTGGAAAAATATGTTCTTGTGCAATGTTACAGGGTAATTTTGACATCTGGGGGTTATATATATATATATATATATATATATATATATATATACACATATATACTATGATAAAAATTATATTTATTGGCTTTTCTTACTAGATTACTTAATGTTAAGTCAAAATAATTTGTTTGTGCTATGATTTTAATTTAGACCGTAAGAGAGAGTACAGGGCACTTTATGCCACTTTGAGTGATTTATTGCCCTCATAAAAATAAGCCCCGCCCCTTTTTTACCCCTCCCGCTCACTTCCGGTCTGACCGTGGGAAATTCCCACGGTCTCCCCTCCTCTTTCCACCCCTCACCACCACCTCCACTTCTGGACTGGTCACGTGATCGTGGGAAAATTTTCCCACGATACGGAACCCCTCACCACCACCAACTCCGCTTCTGGAGAGGTCATGTGATCGTGGGAAAATTATCCCACGAACCACATTTGATGATGTACTTTTACACAATTACACACAGTTTAAAAGTATTAAATAATATTGATTATAATAATAATTATCGTTGTTCAAACACTAAAATGTTAAATTGTTTAGACGTAAAAATAAATAATTAATAAACATTATCAAAATGCATATTAAAACAGTGTGTATTTACATTACATCAAACAATTATTAAAGGATATCAAAACTTAAAAACATAAAAACTGACTTACGTTCTGTTTTGTTGGTGAAAGAAGAACAAAATTATCCCGTTTAAAGATTAATCACCTCCAAAGATATATCCGACAGCAACGCTTTATCCAAAAGCTATATCCAACAGCAACGCTTTATCCAAAAGTTTTATATCCAAAACTTTAGATAATTCCAGAAGACCTCATGAGGAGCCCTGCGAAACACATCCGTACTCTTACAATCCCAAAGTTAGACTGAAGCTTCTGGCAGTCACACACTGACCAGACGTAAGCTCCACCCCTAGAACCCTCCCACAACACGTGATGAAGAGGGGCGTGAAAATAGAAAGTTCCCACGCCTCTTCATACAGGACAGTAGGAGGAGCATCCCTGTAGCTCCTCCCAATTTTACAACCATTAATACCATCCCACGCAGTCATTCTATCTCAAAACACTCAACATGTCTCAAGAGGATATCACCTCACCAATCCCCCCTTCCGGATCTGTTGGTGGATATGCTACAAACGGATACCCCCACCAAAGCATCGACTGGCTAAATAAATTTTGTACGGAACTTGGATTTCACAATCTCGCATTCCTCACGAGCTACGGGGCTGGCGTTTGTGCTGCCGCTGCTGCTGCAGCTACTGTTGCAGCCGAGACTCCTGGCACCACACCTAGTGACGAACTGGACGGATGCCTTGGTGATAATGGGCACAGGATTATTAAAGCAGTCGTTACCATCATACTGGAATATCTGATTGATAAGCAAATGAAGAAGGATTGCGTTGGATGTACCGTAGACCATCCGTCCCAAACAAGGCATTCGTGCCTGTTTGAGCCTACACCGTATTATTTTTATGGATGTTTTGACGAAATCAGTCTGAAACTCCTCAAACCTGAGCTGAAAACCATCTTATCTCAGGCTTTGAATCTGTACGGGGCTACCCCACACCTGCAAAGAATCCAGGGAGCTGTGGAGACCATTTTGTTTGAGCTCAAAGATGAGATGTACATTGTGGAGCATCTGGCATCTATCAGGCAGAAGCTAGTCGACGAAAGCTGTGAACAGATCGTATACAACGCAGTTGACAACTGGAAACACGTTGATGCTGAAAACCTCGATTCTACCTCAGTCTGAAGATGGGAAACTGCTGCACCTTCTGGATTGCCAAACATTTCTTTAAATCATATGTAAAACGTGAGATATCAAACTTGCTGTACAAGATTATCGATTATAATCATGCAACAGGTGATAATGTTACTATGGTTGATAAACGTCTGACAAAATTATCGAATCAGATGAACACTGTAAGGGGAATATCAAATCAATGGAATAATATGATAAACATGTCCGTCAAACACAGACCTTGCACGACTATCAACAACATTCTTGAACTGATGCCTGAATGCAAGGAATCTCTTAGAATAGGAAATATATTATGTCTTTGTACGTATGTGACTGATGTTTGTAAATTGTCAAGGAATGAATACCCCGATGTTTGTAAAATGATTGATATTTTAGTTGAATACATGTTGGAGAAAAATTTTGAAATGTGTGTAAATTTTATTTTGATGTTTGGATGATCCGTGTAGATATCTGAAATAAAAATCTGTGTGACATCAAGACAACGGGTCATTATTTTATGAAGAGTGACAGAGATAGTAACATGTCAGAGCTAATGAAAAAAGTTTACTATAACCCCTCAAGCCCCGGAGCTTTTGGCGGTAAGGACAGATTAAAACAGGCTGTGTTACAGGAATACGGCGTAAAATTAAATGATAAGGATATTAACGAATGGTTGTCCAAACAGGACGTATATACGTTACACAAGACTGCACCAATAAATTATAAACGGAACCGTGTAGTCGTATACGGTAAGGATCATCAATTCCAGGCTGACTTGGTCGATATGACCGCATACTCAAAAGAGAACGATAATATTAAATTTATTCTTACAGTTATCGATGTGTTCAGCAAGTACTCATGGACACGTGCATTGAAAAATAAGACGGGTCCGGAGGTGACTAAAGCTTTCGAATCTATCTTGAAAGAAGGACGCGTACCGATAAAGTTGCAAACAGATAAGGGGACAGAGTTTTTTCAATAAACATTTTCAACTACTGATGAAAAAATATGGCATACATCATTTTGCCACAGCAACCGATTTAAAAGCGTGTGTAGTCGAGAGGTTTAATAGAACTCTAAAAGGACGGATGTGGAAGTTTTTAACGGCTGTAAACTCCAAACGTTATTGCGATATACTGCAAGACCTGACAGAGGGTTATAATTGTAGTTATCACAAATCCATCAAAATGCGCCCCTGGACGTTCATAAAGAAAATGAGACGGTAGTGTTTAATAATTTATACGGTAAAATACGTAAAGAGACACCCGTCTTTAAATACTCTGTAGGGGACGTTGTTAGAGTCTCTAAAGTCCGAGGCATATTTACTAAGGGTATGAGCAGAATTATACGGAGGAATACTTCACCATAACCGCATGCATTCCACGTGTCCCTCCCGTATACCGGTTACAAGACTTAGATGGTGAAATCATCGATGGATGTTTTTATGAGGAAGAACTACAGAAAATTATTGTTAGTGATGATAAAACATTTAAGATTGAGAAGATTTTGCATAAACAAAAACGTGGAAAAGCCACGTACGTCCTAGTCAAATGGTGGGGTTGGCCTCCAAATTTAACAGTTGGATAGCTGAAAAAGAGGTGATGGATCTACAGGGTCCGTTAAAGCCTTAGTGAATTCATGACAGACGTCATTAAATAATTACCATGGCCGAGGAAGGATTCTACGTCACGCTTCCGTGCAACGCTTCGATGAACATCTACCCTGATAACAAAATATCTAATTACAGAACTAGATTGGCTAGAAGTATAAATTTAAAAGGTCTGTGGGAGGTGGCATTGGTTGAATTTGAATATCCATTGACGTGGTATACATTTAATGAGGATGACTCTGTTTTTATTATTGTCTGTGATCAACGTCTACTACAGAATAACCACGAACTGAGCGATGTAAGAGGCGATGCGTTTCAGAATGCTCTAAAATTATCAACGAGTCGGAATACTTTAAAATGCGGGTATTTGAGGATGTACCCATTTTGCTCAGGGATATAAATGTCACTCTCCCCCAGAGGGTACGTCTCGCCTACGACCGTATAAAGAATAAGGTATTTCTCAAAGCGCCCCCAGGGACTTCGTTGACATTTTATGGCAAACTAGCGATCATCCTAGGTTTAAAACCAGGGGTTTCTATAGAAACTCTAAACAGTTCGGATGAACATCAAGACACGCACATCACATATGCGCCATTCCAGGCTGATATAAATGCCGGATTCTACACGCTATATGTATACACGGACATAATCGACTATCAAGCGGTTGGGGATGCCTATGTACCTTTATTAGCAACTGTATATATAGATGGTGAGACTAACAAAACAGTCAGTGTCAGATACGACAAAGCTCATTACGTACGTGTTAATAAGAGCTGCATCTCAGAGATCTCTGTTGATGTAAAAGACGATTTAAACCAGGACGTACGTTTCACCTACGGAAAGGTTGTTACCAAACTACATTTTAGACCTGTGAAACACCAACCGTTTTAAAATGGCTCACCACGCGCCGTACAAAGTGGATCCCGAACGCTACATATCATACTACAGGGCTCAGGCAGGTAACGGTCTTCCGGGTTACGCAGGGGGCGGAGTTATGTATGGGTCCGGTTTTGCTTCAGGAATCGGTGGTCTTTTTAAAGGCCTTTTTCGAATGGCAATGCCTTTTTTTAGAAGGGGGATCAGTATAGCAAAACCACATCTAAAGTCAGCCGCTAAAAACATAATGAGTGATGTTGTCACCAGTGCTCTTACAAAGTCTTATAATAATAATGATGAAAATGGACAGGAAGGCCATGGCCTGATGGTGATGTCACGTAAACCACCGGGTACCCGTATGAGAAGAGGCGTGTCCTTGCTGTAAAGAAGACCAGGCGTTCTATGCAAAACACGCTCAGTTACAAAAAGCAAGCGAAGAACTAGCACGAAACGGGTGAAAAGATCTGCAGATTTAAAAAGACGGGGTATCACTATTTTCTAAAAATGTCTCTGCTACACTGCATGTCTGATGAGTGCATTAAATCAGAGCTGGATCTGTTACGGTCCCTTTGACACAAACAGCTATTGAAAAAAATATGTATGTGGAGATAAGCCCCGTGTCAGCTTTAACAGACGCATCACCCATCGAATTCTTTATAGCGGGGGCCGGTGAAGATTACACAGACCTGAATAACACGTTGCTATATACGCGCGTCAAAATAACCCTACCGAACGGAAATGACATTCCTGACGGAGCGCCTGTGGCTTTAATTAATTACCCTGATCGACGATTTTCTCACAGGTTGACGTCTCTTTAGCTGACCGGCTCGTCAGTAACAGTAGTAATACGCATCCCTACAGGTGTCTCTTTGAGGCCCTCGTTAATTATGGAAAAGACACTCTCGAGAGTAACTTTTCAGCGGGTTTATTCTACAAAGATTTCTTCGGCTCACATAGATGCTACGGATCCTGGAGGGGCGAACGCGGGATTAACAAAGAGAGCAGCGTTCACAAATGCCAGTAGTGTTGTAGAACTACTAGCTCCAATTCACAGCGACATCTTCTTTCAGTCTAAATTATTATTGAACGGAGTGGATATACGGATTCGGTTAACTCGTGCGAAAGACGAGTTCTGTCTGATACGTAGTGACGCCATCAATTATAAGCTTAATATACTGTCGGCTTCACTTTTTGTGAAAAGAGTCACCGTATCCCCTGCAGTGCGTTTGGGACATGCGCAAGCTCTTCTCTCGACCACAGCTAAATATCCCATAGATAGAGTCTGTGTGAAAAATTTCTCCGTACGGCAGGAGCACGTGTATCTAACCATGAAAATCTCTTCCTCGGGCCGCTACCGAAATCCATCATTTTGGCCATGACGGAAAAACACCGCCTTTTCTGGTGCTTATGACAGGAATCCTTTTGCCTTAAACATTTTGACCTTGAATATTTGAGTCTGACCTGTGACGGGACCCAGGTCCCTTCGCGTCCCTTTCAACCAGAATATAATAACGGGTCTGCCGTGAGAGAGTTTTATCAACTAGTGACAGCCACGGGTCGGCATCTAAAGAATCAGTCTATGATCATAGATCGTGAAGATTTCCTACACGGATACACTCTCTATGCCTTTAATCTGACACCCGACGAGGAATGTGGTCAACACGTTTCATTGATTAGATCAGGAAATATTAGATTAGAAGCACGCTTCAGAGTACCCCTCGCACAACCAATTAACATTTTAATATATTTCAGTCTTTGACTCTATTATAGAGATATCAAATCGGAGACAGGTGTTCGC
>NW_024121455.1:4911099-4984998 GCF_016745375.1 Pimephales promelas
AGGGAGCTGTGGAGACCATTTTGTTTGAGCTCAAAGATTGAGATGTACATTGTGGAGCATGGGCATCTATCAGGCAGAAGCTAGTCGACGAAAGCTGTGAACAGATCGTATACAACGCAGTTGACAACTGGAAACACGTTGATGCTGAAAACCTCGATTCTACCTCAGTCTGAAGATGGGAAACTGCTGCACCTTCTGGATTGCCAAACATTTCTTTAAATCATATGTAAAACGTGAGATATCAAACTTGCTGTACAAGATTATCGATGATAATCATGCAACAGGTGATAACGTTACTATGGTTGATAAACGTCTGACAAAATTATCGAATCAGATGAACGCTGTAAGGGATATATCAAATCAATGGAATAATATGATAAACATGTCCGTCAAACACATACCTTGCACGACTATCAACAACATTCTTGAACTGATGCCTGAATGCAAGGAATCTCTTAGAATAGGAAATATATTATGTCTTTGTACGTATGTGACTGATGTTTGTAAATTGTCAAGGAATGAATACCCCGATGTTTGTAAAATGATTGATATTTTAGTTGAATACATGTTGGAGAAAAATTTTGAAATGTGTGTAAATTTATTTTGATGTTCGGATGATCCGTGTAGATATCTGAAATAAAAATCTGTGTGACATCAAGACAACGGGTCATTATTTTATGAAGAGTGACAGAGATAGTAACATGTCAGAGCTAATGAAAAAAGTTTACTATAACCCCTCAAGCCCCGGAGCTTTTGGCGGTAAGGACAGATTAAAACAGGCTGTGTTACAGGAATACGGCGTAAAATTAAATGATAAGGATATTAACGAATGGTTGTCCAAACAGGACGTATATACGTTACACAAGACTGCACCAATAAATTATAAACGGAACCGTGTAGTCGTATACGGTAAGGATCATCAATTCCAGGCTGACTTGGTCGATATGACCGCATACTCAAAAGAGAACGATAATATTAAATTTATTCTTACAGTTATCGATGTGTTCAGCAAGTACTCATGGACACGTGCATTGAAAAATAAGACGGGTCCGGAGGTGACTAAAGCTTTCGAATCTATCTTGAAAGAAGGACGCGTACCGATAAAGTTGCAAACAGATAAGGGGACAGAGTTTTTCAATAAACATTTTCAACTACTGATGAAAAAATATGGCATACATCATTTTGCCACAGCAACCGATTTAAAAGCGTGTGTAGTCGAGAGGTTTAATAGAACTCTAAAAGGACGGATGTGGAAGTTTTTAACGGCTGTAAACTCCAAACGTTACTGCGATATACTGCAAGACCTGACAGAGGGTTATAATTGTAGTTATCACAAATCCATCAAAATGCGCCCCCTGGACGTTCATAAAGAAAATGAGACGGTAGTGTTTAATAATTTATACGGTAAAATACGTAAAGAGACACCCGTCTTTAAATACTCTGTAGGGGACGTTGTTAGAGTCTCTAAAGTCCGAGGCATATTTACTAAGGGGTATGAGCAGAATTATACGGAGGAATACTTCACCATAACCGCATGCATTCCACGTGTCCCTCCCGTATACCGGTTACAAGACTTAGATGGTGAAATCATCGATGGATGTTTTTATGAGGAAGAACTACAGAAAATTATTGTTAGTGATGATAAAACATTTAAGATTGAGAAGATTTTGCATAAACAAAAACGTGGAAAAGTCACGTACGTCCTAGTCAAATGGTGGGGTTGGCCCTCCAAATTTAACAGTTGGATAGCTGAAAAAGAGGTGATGGATCTACAGGGTCCGTTAAAGCCTTAGTGAATTCATGACAGACGTCATTAAATAATTACCATGGCCGAGGAAGGATTCTACGTCACGCTTCCGTGCAACGCTTCGATGAACATCTACCCTGATAACAAAATATCTAATTACAGAACTAGATTGGCTAGAAGTATAAATTTAAAAGGTCTGTGGGAGGTGGCATTGGTTGAATTTGAATATCCATTGACGTGGTATACATTTAATGAGGATGACTCTGTTTTTATTATTGTCTGTGATCAACGTCTACTACAGAATAACCACGAACTGAGCGATGTAAGAGGCGATGCGTTTCAGAATGCTCTAAAATTATCAACGAGTCGGAATACGTTAAAATGCGGGTATTTTGAGGATGTACCCATTTTGCTCAGGGATATAAATGTCACTCTCCCCCAGAGGGTACGTCTCGCCTACGACCGTATAAAGAATAAGGTATTTCTCAAAGCGCCCCCAGGGACTTCGTTGACATTTTATGGCAAACTAGCGATCATCCTAGGTTTAAAACCAGGGGTTTCTATAGAAACTCTAAACAGTTCGGATGAACATCAAGACACGCACATCACATATGCGCCATTCCAGGCTGATATAAATGCCGGATTCTACACGCTATATGTATACACGGACATAATCGACTATCAAGCGGTTGGGGATGCCTATGTACCTTTATTAGCAACTGTATATATAGATGGTGAGACTAACAAAACAGTCAGTGTCAGATACGACAAAGCTCATTACGTACGTGTTAATAAGAGCTGCATCTCAGAGATCTCTGTTGATGTAAAAGACGATTTAAACCAGGACGTACGTTTCACCTACGGAAAGGTTGTTACCAAACTACATTTTAGACCTGTGAAACACCAACCGTTTTAAAATGGCTCATCACGCACCGTACAAAGTGGATCCCGAACGCTACATATCATACTACAGGGCTCAGGCAGGTAACGGTCTTCCGGGTTACGCAGGGGGCGGAGTTATGTACGGGTCCGGTTTTGCTTCAGGAATCGGTGGTCTTTTTAAAGGCCTTTTTCGAATGGCAATGCCTTTTTTTAGAAGGGGGATCAGTATAGCAAAACCACATCTAAAGTCAGCCGCTAAAAACATAATGAGTGATGTTGTCACCAGTGCTCTAACAAAGTCTTATAATAATAATGATGAAAATGGACAGGAAGGCCATGGTCTGATGGTGATGTCACGTAAACCACCGGGTACCCGTATGAGAAGAGGGCGTGTCCTTGCTGTAAAGAAGACCAGGCGTTCTAGCAAAACACGCTCAGTTACAAAAAGCAAGCGAAGAACTAGCACGAAACGGGTGAAAAGATCTGCAGATTTAAAAAGACGGGGTATCACTATTTTCTAAAAATGTCTCTGCTACACTGTATGTCTGATGAGTGCATTAAATCAGAGCTGGATCTGTTTACGGTCCCTTTGACACAAACAGCTATTGAAAAAAATATGTATGTGGAGATAAGCCCCGTGTCAGCTTTAACAGACGCATCACCCATCGAATTCTTTATAGCGGGGGCCGGTGAAGATTACACAGATCTGAATAACACGTTGCTATATACGCGCGTCAAAATAACCCTACCGAACGGAAATGACATTCCTGACGGAGCGCCTGTGGCTTTAATTAATTACCCTGGATCGACGATTTTCTCACAGGTTGACGTCTCTTTAGCTGACCGGCTCGTCAGTAACAGTAGTAATACGCATCCCTACAGGTGTCTCTTTGAGGCCCTCGTTAATTATGGAAAAGACACTCTCGAGAGTAACTTTTCAGCGGGTTTATTCTACAAAGATTCTTCGGCTCACATAGATGCTACGGATCCTGGAGGGGCGAACGCGGGATTAACAAAGAGAGCAGCGTTCACAAATGCCAGTAGTGTTGTAGAACTACTAGCTCCAATTCACAGCGACATCTTCTTTCAGTCTAAATTATTATTGAACGGAGTGGATATACGGATTCGGTTAACTCGTGCGAAAGACGAGTTCTGTCTGATACGTAGTGACGCCATCAATTATAAGCTTAATATACTGTCGGCTTCACTTTTTGTGAAAAGAGTCACCGTATCCCCTGCAGTGCGTTTGGGACATGCGCAAGCTCTTCTCTCGACCACAGCTAAATATCCCATAGATAGAGTCTGTGTGAAAAATTTCTCCGTACCGGCAGGAGCACGTGTATCTAACCATGAAAATCTCTTCCTCGGGCCGCTACCGAAATCCATCATTTTGGCCATGACGGAAAACACCGCCTTTTCTGGTGCTTATGACAGGAATCCTTTTGCCTTTAAACATTTTGACCTTGAATATTTGAGTCTGACCTGTGACGGGACCCAGGTCCCTTCGCGTCCCTTTCAACCAGAATATAATAACGGGTCTGCCGTGAGAGAGTTTTATCAACTAGTGACAGCCACGGGTCGGCATCTAAAGAATCAGTCTATGATCATAGATCGTGAAGATTTCCTACACGGATACACTCTCTATGCCTTTAATCTGACACCCGACGAGGAATGTGGTCAACACGTTTCATTGATTAGATCAGGAAATATTAGATTAGAAGCACGCTTCAGAGTACCCCTCGCACAACCAATTAACATTTTAATATATTCAGTCTTTGACTCTATTATAGAGATATCAAATCGGAGACAGGTGTTCGCAGAGCACTACTGAATACAGCTGTAATGAATACCGTGCAACTGACGGGACTGATGGATAAAATTTCCTGTAACACAAATTTTTTAGGTGTACTACCGTGCGATTACCTACCCGAAGACCCTTTAAAGGATACCCCTTGCATGCTAATTTCGAATACACAATCTTCAGACGAACCGGGGGAACACTGGATTGCCATATACATACGTCGAGATGGCGTCGCCTGTTTTTTTGACAGCTTTGGTAACGCACCGGATGCAGATTGCTTTCCTGCATCTTTTCATAACTTTCTAAAAAACAATTCTACGGTCGTTCAGTACTCGGGCAAACAAGTTCAAGATTATACTTCTGATACCTGCGGACAACATTGTGTGTTTTTTCTGTATTATATATCAAGAGGTTATGAATATGAGAATATTATAAAAATTTACCATAATGATTTGTTAAAAAATGATGTCATGGTCTCTCTCTTTGTGAAAAAATTGAAACCTAGTCTCTGTAATGGTAAAACATTTAAATGCATTCAGTGTGTACAGTCCGGTAAAACATTTCAGACGTATTAATGTGATGTATTGTTTATGTGTGTGATGAATAAATAAAATTGTAAAACAGATTAAACATTTTCTTTTTCTTTATTGGTATCAGACATTAGTATACAACTTAAAAATACACTTACATAATTATGATATACACAAATTTACATTCAATAATATTTGTAAAACAGATAAACATCTCCAATTATATCGATGCAAATAATTCTTAAAAATCTAGCCATTGTTTTGCATCTAATTTAGGTGACTTATCAGATGTGTCTGAAGAGGGACGTGGTGGTGTGTTACGATGTCTTCGTTTTTTCAAAGACCTTCTCGGTACATCTTCAAAACTATTCCCTGTTGTTTTTCTTTTAAGTGAATCAATCAAGCATTTAACATGATGGTTACTTATAGTTGAGTGAGGTATGTTTAAAGAGGAAAACGCTTCGAGAAATTCATTCCATCCTGTCGGCCTACGTTTGTCATGTATCGTTTGAGGCATTGTTACGCTTTTCAACAGATCAAGCATATGAGATCCTGCAATGATTTTCCCTTTATAAACAAATTCACCGGCGTCTGTCCATGAAGACAACTGTTTGGCCTTAGACATTTTATCCAAAATGTATTTTACATTTTTCAAGCTTCTCTGAGGGACGTTGTTTAGCACCTCTGATACGATTACGTCTTCAGTGACGGGTGCTTCTTCATTTTCGCCATCCTGACTCGGCACTGTTAACGTTAAAGTTTTGCTCTCCACATCGTTATGCTTTGACACAGACAGAAATCTCTGTAACATGTGTGTGTATAGTTTTGCTTTTTCATGTGGACCCAGGTCATGTCTTTGTAATATCTCCCTTATAGATGAATCCAGGTTTTCCTCCACGGACGTATTGATATTTTCACGTGGCGGCGCATTCCTTAGTCTATCCATTTGATGCTTTGGTACAAGATACAATTTTTCAGTATGCTGCATTTTTTCTCTTCAGATTCAGTTTCTAGTTATCAGGCTAGTTATGAAAGGTAAGGCTATGCTTAGGAGAGGTAGTAAAAAGCCACCTTTTTGGTTAATCATACGTCTTTTTCTTGCAATATTGATCTTTTTATTAGCAACGTATTTTATTTCGGTCTTTCTCCTTTTTAAAGATCCGAGCTGTTTTGCAGTTAGAGGGATCTTGCCGTGAAGAATATTGAGGGCCACTTCACACAGAGCCAGTATGAGTTCGTCAGGGGCTGAATGCAAAATAACCTTCCGTTGTTTGGGCGAGCTCTTGTATAATAACTTTAAAAGGTAAAGATTTCTGGAAAGTCTCGAACTCATTTTAAACTCCCTTCTGGACGTAGACCACAGGATAGTCAGACAGTAAATCTGTTCTGAGTCGAAATCTTTCAGGAGTCTGTGTTTTATAATCTATTAGTAGGTAGCTGAAAGGAAGACTAGTTGCATCCTGGTAAGCTTCAATAAAAAACTTTGTATTACCGGGAAACATCTGACGACCCAAAACACCTATCTGTTGCTTATCTCGGGGGTTTTTAAATATTATTAAATAATTTGTATTAAGTCCTATTGTTCTGGTAGATTTACCCTGGAAAAATAGATTCTGTATCAGTAGCAAACAACTCATATTTTTATGATGGATGTATTGCGTAAAAATCTTCTCGACTTCAGAATTGGACGCTGCTTGACCCATAACGTCGTCCAAAATTAATAGGGATCTTTTACCAGGTGGGAATAATGAATCATCATCCAATTTCTTTGGGATGTTTTCAATGAATTTAATATCAAAAGCATGTAACAGTTCATCATATAAAGGCTGCCAGCATGTATAAATGTACACATAATTATCAAACTTCACAGAACACATTTTGTCCGAATTATACATTAGAGTCTTTACAAAAAAAGTCTTCCCACTATTGCTCGGACCACTAATAACAGCCGAAAACGGGTGTTGCAGTCTGCAGTCAAAAACATCTGTTTCACACATTTTCAAAGTATTGTTAAAACCCGTAAGGCAAGGTCGTATAATCTGGTTGGAGTACTCGCTTATTGTACACAAGTCTGAAACTTTTCACAATTGATCTGTTGTGCAATGTGAAGGTCCTCTTATTACGTGTAATGGTCTCTGTGCGGGGGAACAGCTCCTGAGTGTCACCGGTCTCTACATACGCACAGACTAACCCTATCAGACTCTGTAGTGTGACTATCTGTGCATTATTTGCGTTGAGTGTAATACCCTTCGCTTTGAGACACGTATGTCCGTTTGCCGTTCTAAACCCATACGACTTGGGACCTGATGATGCAAACTCAACCACGCTGTCGCCTGTCGCTAATTCGCTCGTTAATTGACCGAGATAAGATCCTGTCTCGGGAATCCAGTCGCCGTTTTTTGACACAAAGATCACAGAATCTGTATCTGCGTACAACACACGTTCGCCTAATTTATCCAAAAGATTATACAGCTCGAGTCGCGCGTAAGCTGTGGTGAAAGCGCCAATAAAGACATTAACGTCTCGTGTCGGGCACGGATCGCGTTCTGCATAGGACCACTGAATCAATGCCACTGAATCAGATACAAACGAAAAGTGTTTTATAATTCGGCCGGCACCTCCAAAAAGACACTGTGTGAATTCTTCAGGCTCTGTCAAAAGCTCTGTGGTAGGCAGATGAGTCCTGAGAGAGAAGCGGCCCCACAAAGTGTTCAAAATAAGCTTGCTTATAGATCGTTTTGCGGGGTTATGGGCTATATTAGCGATGTCTAGCTGAACGCCCTGTTTATCCAGATAATCATCGACATAAGACTGTTTGTCCGCATCTGTCACTACATGTGAGGGGAAGCCTGACGCCTCCTGTTTGGATTTTAGGAATGTTTTGACGTAATCGGTAAACAATGTATCAGTCGACTGCGAAAAATGCCAGACCTCGTGTATTTTGATCACATGATACCCGTGTTGAATAGCTCGTTGTAATTCAACGCTGACCCATGTAGCAGTGATACTTCTGTCGACATCAGTATGACTGCATTGGGGGTCCTGAATCTGATTCTCTGCACAAGTCCTGCATAAAGGAAACATTAGTTTACCACCGCATCGATAAGGTAGAACAGGATGAAATAGCTTACGAGGCGGTAGCACTGTCGCTTTAATTAACCCGAAATAATTATCTATTTCTTCAAAATCGTCAAAAATAATCTTCGGGTGTCCGATGGGATAAGTCTTACTCGACTGTACGTACGGGTAGAGCGATGTGAAATCATAATAATCCACTCGTTCATCATCAGCTGTTTTGTGGTACAACTTAAACGCATTCGTACGTCCACCAAATAATGCATCCCGGGGTCTGAGCCTCTCAGGTGCTTCGTAAGATTCCATAAACTGAATGACATCATGATTTGTTTGTTTAGCATGATCCCATTCGCATTCCCAGATAGTAATCACTCGTAAGGAATACACTTTACGAAGTGTTTCTATCTTTTCATCCGATTGCCTTCTGAGAGTACCAAAAGATACTTTTGATAAAGGCTGAATTTCTTCCGGCTTAAATCGACAATCGTGTCCATGGTAAAAACAGCCCAAGAACTCCAAGGCTGTTTTTACCCCATCAACAGACTCATAATAACCATCAACATGATAAGGTCCGAAGGCATGCTCTCCGTGGTTTAAGGCATGCTGCACGGGTACGCCGTCCTTACTTTTAATAAATTCTAACCACTGAATTGACTTGTTTGAGTACGTTTTGTATTGATTAATGTATGCGTGACTATGTGTAAGTGCAACTGTATCCCGACTCAAAAAGTTTGTTTTGAATACTTTCATGCATGTTCCGGCCAATGTCACAGATTTAAACGGATCAATGTTTGTACATTCGATGAACTCTTTGCGATATTTTATACAGGCCTCTCGAAGGATCACAACGTCATTCCGACAGTAAAAAGCAAGCTCTTTCTCGAAGTCAAAGACGTCGTTCAATACGCCTGTGTACCACAAATCAAATCTGACACGTTCGATTTCGCTCATCGTTTCATAACCGTAAAGCTCTTTTGCAGGATAGGGACCCACATAATTTGCATTCTCTAATCTGTTGAAATGATGTGGAAAAAAACCCTTATCATTCACCGTCAGGTTTAATGCAGCCGGGACCTTTTTAAGCGAAAAAGGGAGAAACTGGAAACTGTCCACGTATCTCTGTCTAAACGCCGCATCGTACATATGTAATATTCTACACCCCTGCATAATAACCTTTGGAGTTATGCCTTCGCTGCTAAAATACTGTAACAGAATGTAGGAATCAAACCCCGAAGAATTGTGCGCTATGAATGTGTAATCATTGTATTTTGGACGTCTGAAATGTTTAATCAGACGTGCCACACAATCTGTGCCTCCGGCTTCAAACGTCTCGCCTGTCTGAGTCATTGCACATACAAAATTAGCCACATGTTTATCATCCTGGTACATAGTCTCAAAGTCGTAATAAATGTATTTTTCATCACACATTTCAGACTTTAGAGGCTGAATGTAACATTCGTGACTACCTTCGCTTCTCAAAATCTCGTTGCAATGTACACACCTCTCTGGAGAGCACTTGTGTGGTTTGGTTTTATCACCAGATCTTGCAACCCTATACAATTTTTGACATTTAGTGCAGTATTTTATAGTGTCACATTGCGATTTTTCAATGGATGTACGCTCTTGTTTATGTGCTTCGTAACAAAAGGTGTTTCTGCAGTATCTGAGGCAGTCTGGACATTGTCTATTGGATGTTGTCCGTGTGCGACATTCGGATGTGTTACAAATATTACAGACATATCTGCATTTATGATATCTCTTGTCGTTGAATCCACGCCAACAAAATTGGCAGACATAACTTGTACCTAAGAAACCTTTCAAATTTTTTATCAGATAGTAATGATCTTCATGGATAAATAAATGCACAGTTTTTGGATGTATTTCATCTGTGTTTTTGTAGACCTGTACCTTTCCAGAGCAGTCTCTGTGAAAAACTACAATTTTTAAATTTAATTTTCTTTCGAAAATGTTGAGATCATGAAATCCTATTTTATCATGTGGTGCAAATCCACACTTTGTGTGTATGTCTTTTGCTGATTTTTGCAACTCTTGATCTGTTAATGTCGGATTCAAAAAATATGCCAGACAATAACTAAGGCACATGTTGTCGTTCAGATTCGTCGGACAAAATAAATTCATTTTATTTCGTTTGATAGTGTCACTGATGGCAATACTCGTGATTCTCCTACGACCACCTCCCTGATGATCCATAGCTACAGAAACTCTTAGAGATAAAGAGTTGTCTGTTGACACGTCTCTGTTGCTTTGTGCAGCGCGTTCAATTTGGTCAATGAATAATGATGGATCATGATTGCTTTCTGGTGTTAACACAGCATTTATAGACGTAGGTAAGCTGTCACCAGTTAGTGCTATATTCACATACCCCGTATCACCGGCCGTCAGTTGAGAAAAATGCACAATCTCGTTTAAAATATTGTGTAGACGATGATTAAAATCAGCCAAATCGTTTGTATCTATTTCACGGAGATTCAGTGTCCTTTGGATTTCAAGTCCGTTGAAACGTGGTCGAGGGGTTATTACGAAGTCGCCTACACGTCCTCCCTCAGTCGTCAGCGTATGAATTTCGTCCTGACTAAGGCCCATATTAGGGAGCTGATGATTATAATTCGAAAACCCATTACCGGACTGGATGGTTTCATGATCATCATCATCCCCGTCTAGCCAGGATCGCTGTTCGGCGATAAGATTTTGCAATCTTTCCCTAACTGAAAGTCCCGTAGTGTCCAGTGCGTTTAATTGTTCACTTATTAAACAACGCAATTGTTCATTATTTCCATCATGTCTCGACATGATACATTCGTCAGAGTCGATATTAGGAATGTGGTGATGATGATTCGAAAACCCATTATCGGAGTGGATGGATTCATCATCACCCATGTCTAGCCAGGATCGTTGTTCGGCTATAACATTTTGCAATCTCTCCCTTACTGAAAGTCCTGTAGTGCCAATTGCTCTTAACTGTTCACGTATTAAACGTTGCAATAGTTCATTAGTACTGAGATGCCTCGATCTTATGTGTTCTACATCTTCGTCTGAGTCTGACTGCATATCAGTGTAAGATCTTTTAGAAGCCATTTTGTTTTAATGTGTTACTAGTAGACTATAAACGAATACTCCAACACCATCACCATTCATAGATAATAGTAATAGCTGGTGGGTAATGTTTAACAACAAACCATAGCAGTATTACAAATAACAGTCAAATTAATAAAAACAAATAAAAAGTAATCATCAAATATGAAAACTAGAGAATGTAAGATTTCAAATGATATGTAGTTTGTCAAGATTAGTCTAGGTAATGGTTTTTGGGGATCCCACCGCTGGGGTTGGTGACGCTGAAGAGATTTTAATAACAACAACCCATACTATTATTACAAATAACAACTGTAAAATAACAGTCAAATGAATAAAAATAATAACAATCAAATTAATAAAAAGAAATCAGTAATTATGATATATTGCATAACTTGCGTTGTGTCTTTTCCATTGATAATCTGGATAACATTCATTTAAAAGGTGCTTTGTTACCAATATTAGTTGCTGTCAGGGGTTTCACGGTTGTCCTTCAGCGCGGTTAACAACAACCTGTTATAGAAATAACATTCAAATTAATAAAAACTAATAAAAAGTAATCATCAAATATTAAAACTAGAGATAGTGAGATTTCAGATGATATGTAGTTTGGACTTAGAATACATTATTACTAAATATATAGAGGTAATCTACAGTCCGTACCAATAATACAACAGTCAGGTGAATAAAGTCAAATCAATATTTGTATAATATTTGTTACCTTATCAGCTCAGCTGTTGTTCATGATGTATTTCACGATTCCCCTCTGGTGTTAAGGATAACAACAGTTCACGCTGTAATAGAAATAACAGTCAAAAACAATCAAACAAATAAAAAGTAATCATCAAATATTAAAACTAGAGATAGTGAGATTTCAGATGATATGTAGTTTGGATTTAGAATACACTATTACTGAATTTAAAGGTAATCTACAGTCCGTATAATAAAAATAACAGTCAGGTGAATAAAGTCAAATCAATATTTGTATAAATATTTGTTACCTTTATCAGCTCAGCTGTTGTTCATGATGTATTTCACGATTCCCCTCTGGTGTTAAGGATAACAACAGTTCACGCTGTAATAGAAATAACAGTCAAAAAACAATCAAACAAATAAAAAGTAATCATCAAATATTAAAACTAGAGATAGTGAGATTTCAGATGATATGTAGTTTGGATTTAGAATACACTATTACTGAATTTAAAGGTAATCTACAGTCCGTATAATAATAAAAAAACAGTCAGATGAATAAAGTCAAATCAATATTTGTATATTACCTTATCAGATGTTGTCCAGAACGCTTTTTCACGATTATCCTCCCGTGTTTAAAAACCGTTACAAGTTCTCTGTTTACATCCACTTAACGTTGCGCACCCTGTTGAAATTATAAGACTTCATGTCTCGGATTTCCTTGTGGTGAATGCATGATATTCCACAAATGCCGAAACGACATAATCCTCAAAATCCAATGAGCTGTTTTCGTGATTCAGAATGAACAAACCTGATGATAAATCCACATATTTCCTCGCGCTGGAGAGGACACTGATAAAACACCCAATGACACGTTTTGTGGATCAGACGCTATGATTGAACAGATCGGTGATAAAGCACATAATCCAATGAGCAGTGCGATGAGGAGATCATTGATAAATTCTCATATTTCCACAGGTGTACCCAGCGTTGATAAAACACATAATCCTTACTGTTGAAATTATAAAACTTCATGTCTCGGATTTCCTTGTGATGAATGCATGATATTCCACAAGAAACGGCATAATCCTCAAAACCCAATGAACTGTTTTCGCGATTCAGAATGAACAAACATGATGATAAATCCACATATTTCCACACGCTGAACAATGTTGATAATCCGATGAACTCCACTTTTAAATTAAGCTCCCAAATTAACACAATAATAAATCCGTATAGATCCAAAATTCAATCCGCGGACCTGATCCTTAAAATCCACACTGTCTGCACTCAGTCTGTGAGCTCATGGTCTTTTAAAACGGACGCGGCCAGAGTATGGGAGGAGTTTACGTGCGAGTGTGTGTATGTGTGGACCAATCTGTCGCTCGTACAGGTAGTGAATAGAGCGTAGACCAATCCACCGTGCGCGCGTCATCTAGGGCGTGCAAGGAGGAGGAGTCAACCCCTGGGCCCGTGTGCTCTGTTCAGCGGTTGCATTTCGGACAGCTCTTCAAGGTGAGTGGTCGCTTTTCTCAGAGCTAGCGCTGACATGTGCTGTGATTTTTCTCACACCTCTTGTTTGGGAGGGATCTAAGAGGCGGAGCTTGAACCAGGTCACAGTAGAGATGTTGGATATGTCATTGCTCTCTCTGACTTCGGCCTGTTAGGACGTGCTTTCTTGGGCTCCCGGGATTACATTTACACAACTTTGAACCGGATAACTTTTGGAATTATCTAAAGTTTTGGATATATACCTTTTGGATAAAGCGTTGCAGTCGGATATACCTTTTGGATAACCGCTGCTGTTGGATATATCTTTGGAGGTGATTAATCTTTAAACGGGATAATTTTGTTCTTCTTTCACCAACAAAACAGAACGTAAGTCAGTTTTTATGTTTTTAAGTTTTGATATCCTTTAATAATTGTTTGATGTAATGTAAATACACACTGTTTTAATATGCATTTTGATAATGTTTATTAATTATTTATTTTTACGTCTAAACAATTTAACATTTTAGTGTTTGAACAACGATAATTATTATTATAATCAATATTATTTAATACTTTTAAACTGTGTGTAATTGTGTAAAAGTACATCATCAAATGTGGTTCGTGGGATAATTTTCCCACGATCACATGACCTCTCCAGAAGCGGAGTTGGTGGTGGTGAGGGGTTCCGTATCGTGGGAAAATTTTCCCACGATCACGTGACCAGTCCAGAAGTGGAGGTGGTGGTGAGGGGTGGAAAGAGGAGGGGAGACCGTGGGAATTTCCCACGGTCAGACCGGAAGTGAGCGGGAGGGGTAAAAAAGGGGCGGGGCTTATTTTTATGAGGGCAATAAATCACTCAAAGTGGCATAAAGTGCCCTGTACTCTCTCTACCGTACCATGTGGTAATTAGTACTTACCTTATACCATTGAATTGCAATAACACTTAAATGTCAGGGCAAATATACTGTGTAATTAAAACGTTTTTTTTTATAACAGTAGCTTTCTCTGCAATTACAGTGCAAATAATGTTGTTTCGTATTGCTACATAGTAAGTAGCTTTGTTACCCCCTTGTTCTGCGTAGTTACAGGGTAAGTGTAACTCCTGTGGGCTGTAAATTAAAGTAGTGTTTGTTACCCCTTTATTACCCAAAACTTAACATATTGTTCCCTTATACCTACACGGAAGTACACTATAATTACAGAAATGTACACCGTATTTTCAGTGTACTTACACAGTTGTTTGTGGGTCGTAAAATAAAGTGTTACCCAAATTTGTACACAAATAAAACAATAAAACTGCCCAGGATAACAGAAACTACAGTTCTGAACTCTTTTGTGTTGAAAGCATACATTAAACTCTCTTGTCTTTTCCATACTGTACGTTCCCTTCCTCCTTCTCTTCCACCTCCACCCCCATCTCCCTAGACAGCTTCTAGATTCAGCTTTCTTCCCTCGCACAGCTTCTTTGTTTATCCTTTAAAGGGTCACTTCACCCATTTGCATTAAGCTTTGTATCTTTAGAAACCCAGTCATATTTTTGAATGGTCATTGTTTATTCCCTTATTCCCCCCCCCCCCCCCCCCCCCGAGATTGGAGAAATAAGGATTTAAGTGTTTTATTTCCTGAAAAAACGTCACGATAAGCAGGAAGTCACATTTCATTGAAATGTCAACAGACTACACTGATTAGCTCATTATTATTCAAGGGTGTGGCACCCACTCACCCACAGGCCTATTACAGAGATCAGTGGGTGGGACTTCACTTGCAGAGACTGAAATCAATATCCGCGCGCCATCTTGTTTGGAAGCTAAGCTAACAAGCCCTGTGGAGATATGAAGTTATGATAATGATGGAAGAAACTAAACATGATATGCAGTGTTGTAGACTCGTCTCGGACTCGGTCTCGAGACCATATTTTAATGGTCTTGGTCTTGTCATGGACTCGTGTCCATTTGGACTCGGAATTGACTCGTACTCGAACATTTTTTTTTTTTAGGACTCGGAATTATTCCCGAGTCCACTTGAGTTCAATTAAAAATATTTTTCATGATTATTAATGTATGTTAATAAAATATTTCTTTAAATTGATTGACAAGCCCAGTGATTGGTGATTTTCTAGTGCGCAACTGTGCATGACAAATTGTAATAAAATTACTTTTAACACCACCTACTATGTGGCCTTTAAGTAAATTCAGTAAAAAAAAAAAAAAAAAGGATTTCTCTAAGTAAATAAAAGTAAATTAGGCAATCAACCCTCACTGGTCTCGTCTCGACTTGGACTCGACCGTCTCTGGTCTCGGACTCGACTCGGACTCGGACTCGACTCTCTATGGACTCGGTCTTGACTCGGACTCGACTCTCTCTGGTCTCGGTGTCGACTCGGACTCGAGTGAGGTGGTCTCGACTACAACACTGATGATATGGAAGAAGAGGGTTTTGAAAGTCTGCTGCTCTAATCCGATGTTCGTGGCTATCTTTACGAGCTGCAGTATAGTTTAGAGCAGCTGAGGCTGATGAAGAAGCAGGAGACGCCTGGCTGTCGCCTGTCGGTCGAGACGCCCGGACTGGGTCGAGCTCGGCGGCCTGCTGTTGCCTGTACTCTCGCTGTGTGTCACGGCCTACGGACACAGAGTCCGTCTGCTGCAGAGAATTTCAACGATGGCAATTTCTCCTGGAGGAAAGCTCTGAATCAGACGAGCACACGGACGTTTGTGTTGCGATATTTTCGCCTTCAGAACATCCAGGTATCATGCAGTAATTCACCATACAGAAATAAATACAAACGCGGAGTAATTCACCAATGTGTTTACAAATGTAACGTAAACTGGGTTTGTTGCTATGGGAAGAAAGAGGCATGAACCGGCGAACATTTAAACATTTTAATAGTAAAATGAACAAAAACAAATCGAAAATAATCTCGATCTGCCGTCGTCGCTCCCCATTTTATGCATTCACTCCTTCGTGAGAGACGCACTGGCGCGCCTCACAGGTGTCTTTCATTATCACTCACGCCACCGGCCTCGCGCAGCACGCCGTCCTCTTACATCCCTCGCCCTCGATCGTCCTGCTCGCCACAGCCAACTAACTAGACATTTTGTTTGAAATGAATTTCAAACTTTTACTCTGGTGACAGCTAATGCTAGCGTTGTAGACGGAAGAGTGAATTCTCTGTTTGCGCTGTTCCGGTGGATGGGTGGGTTAGTGGGTGTGGCTTGCGGAGCTGTGCAATGCAGTGGCATTCTGGGAACTGTAGTTTTTTAACACAAATGCGCCCCTTGGTTATTTTCTGTCTTTTCTCAGTCAAGAGGGCACCAAAAAAAAAAATAATATTTTACATTTTCACTACATATGTGATCCACTTTCAATAAAGATTAATGTTGCAATGGGTGAAATGCTCCTTTAAGGTGGTTGTCAGATGCTAGTTTTGCATCTGAGTTTTGCAACAAGTACAAGAGAAAGAAACCCATACAGAATTCACAGTAAATATATATATATATTTTTTTACCAGTTAATAAGCTCCCATTTATAAATTGAATCTTTAATAAGGCTCAGATGGAGACCCTCCAAATTGACTCTGCTGGGGACAGTGTGTGGCAAATTTACATCCCATATGGATATTTCTAAAATGCTTTCTGGATGTTACTGTAGGCTTTTTGACTTATACATAAACACACATAATGTAAATTGCTTAAAGCATGAAGATGCATTTTATTTCCAACTCTATAGACAGGGGGCCTGAGATGCCTCATTGACTGACTTATAAATCAGATTTTAAAAAATGCCTTTCCACTTGAAGGTAAGACAGAGCTAGTAGAGGATTTCAAAGAAGAGTCTGTTATCATTGATTCTTTGGATGGGTGTTTATGAATTCTGTTTAATGGACATTCACATTAGAAACGGATACACTTAAATGTGGTTCTCTGAAATTGAATCTTAAAATTGTTAAACTTGTCAGATATTGTTTTGTGCACTGAAGTTCTTGTGTTACTTGGAGCATGGTGAAAACTGTCTGAATGCTAATAAGAATGTCAGGGTTTAGAAAACCTGATGTTTACTAATGACACAGTTAATCACTTTGATCGCAGCATAGCTGGGGGCTGCTTATCTTCTGCTTATCGGTGTCACCTCGACCCTCAATTGTTTGAATGAACTTAATGACCAAAGGGTTTGCACAGTTCCCATAGATATCAGCACACAGACACAACATATAAATGGGTTGATAAACCCAAAATATAACATAGAGAGTTAGTAAACAAACATGCTTAAATCATAGATGTCTTACTTGAGGAACACAAAATTGTTGAATACTGTAGGACTCATCCAATGTTTCTGGTAAGCAGAGAGAGAAAGCAAGTCTACAAATCATGGTGGACTGAATTTTGCAATAATGATTTTTGAGATTCTTTAGCATTTCCAGTGAAACATGACACATTTTCTGCCCTTTCCTCTAACAGGAAGCTGCCCAAACTCTGAATATAAGTGACTAACTGCCCCTCAGTGTCTCACAGTGAACCTTTGCCTACTATTAAAGGGATAGTTCACCCAAAGATTTAAATTACCCCATGATTTACTCACCCTCAAGCCATCCTAGGTGTATATGACTTTCTTCTTTCAGACAAATATCAAAAATGTCCTGGCTCTTACAAACTTTATAATGGCATTGAATGACGGATGAGATTTTATAGCCTAAAAATGCATCCATCTAACATAAATGTAATTGCATTGGCTCCAGGGGATAATAAAGGCCTTCTGAAGCAAAGCGATGTGTTTGTGTATAAAATAACTATAACCAACAGACGGCAGTACGCATCGATTTTCAGTGGAAGAGCCCCCGACCTGACACATGACGCATCAACGAACGCGGAAGGACAGAGGATAGAAGAAAGATAGTCACAAATTAGAAGTCTAAAATTAGACTTTTTTAAGAGAAATGTCAGTGATTTGTTGCCCAGCCCTATTTGTTTGAACAGTGAGAGGCATCAAACTTATGCTACTCCTACACTGTGTCAGGCTTTACTCTTTTGGCATAAGTTGACTTGCGTAGGCCGTCTGCCGGAAGCTAGTTATTTTAGTTTTAAAAGTTTTAAATATGGGTATTTTTCTATAGCAAAGCATCAATTAAAATGGCTCCATCTTTCTCCTTTACATCTGATAGATTGAGCCAGAGATGTCTCTCTGTCTTTCTGCCATAGACTGCCCAATAGCTCTAGTGGTCTCCTTGGTGGCCCTGAGTGACAAATCTGTGGCCCGACTCAGTTCTCAAACCGCATTAGGCCCTACCCCCTCCGTCACCATCTTCCAGGTACTTTAGAAAATCACCCTGGTATGCCTGCAGAATTGACATAGTGTGCAGACATGCGACAGCCTGAACTGCTGCCGTGAACATTTTACCCATCTGGGCTGATGAAGTTCTTAGTGGCTTAGTGGGCAGTGGCAGGGCCTTCAGTGACGATGCTAAGCAAGGGGACAGATAGCTTGTGAGTGTCAGTTCAACCCTAGGAATTGCACCATAGGCATCCCCTTTCAAACCCCTTATATCTGAATGCACATGCACTTAGGAGCTGAAAGATGGGACGAGAATGGATTGTTCCACAATCTAAATAACTATTATTATGGAGATCAGGAAAAAATGACAGGCCCCTTGGCAGTGGTATTGTACTAGATGACAAAAAGTGCCGTCCAACTTGCTTTAAGGAAGAGCACCCTGTTTCTTGGCTGGCCATTCGATGTTTAGTTTAGACACAGCACGAGTAACAACCTCCACTAGCTTCTTGTATGCTGGCAAAAGAGGTGGTGAATCCTCTTCCGCTGCTTCAATGCTCAACACATCCACCTCATTAGAGTGGCGTGTTATCTCTACACATTTTGAGCTATCCGCGTGTATGCGTTTATGTCTACGCCATTAACGTCCGAGTTATTCCGCGTGTCTGTACACGCCGTCAAATGTCCGCGCGAAACGAAGCAAAATGTAGATCTACATCTGGGGAGCGATCTTTTTTTTTCCTAGGATGGTAAGGGAACAGTCATAAATGCCATTAACCCCGGTTAGGTTTAGAGACGGGGTTGAGGTAAGTCATATCTTTTTTTTTTCCTACTATGGTAAGGGAACAGTCATAAATGCCATTAACCCCAGTGACGGTTAGGTTTAGGGACGGGGTTGAGGTAAGTCATACTGTATATTTATATATACAGTAATAACGTTAAGTCAACGGCGTTCATGAACACGCTGAAAAGTAATTATGCATCTTGATAGCACGCCAAAAATGGAAATACGAATTGGTGTGTCATACACACGCTACTTCATGAGATCAGTCTGACCTGTGGGATCCAGTGCTCTCTCGTTGGGATCGGAGGCCCGCACTCTCTTCTTCCGCCCAGGTAGAGAGTCCTGTGCTTCAGCTACCCAGCAAAAAAATTTAGGTTCTGGGAACGTTCTGGGAACGTTAGTTTTTGGTTCCCAGAACGTTCCTAGAACGTTCCCGGAACATTCTCCCTACGTTATAAAAATGGAACCTAAAAATAACCTACATGAAACGTTCCTATAACGTTCTTGTTTGGTTCCCAAAAAATAACCTCATGGGACCATTCGGGAACGTTAGGGGAACGTTCTGTGTTTACAAACTCGTGTGACAGACAGACAGTACTATTATGAGAAAGGAATGGATCCGTGTTAGTTCTTAAAGTGAACGCAGCCAGATGTGTCTCATTAATTTAGTTGTCATAACAACATAATATTGCATTAATTGTAAGCAATCAGAATAAATAGCCTATGTATTTAATTCTGTCAGGACTAAAAAGACTATCCAGTGTTATTTTACATTGGATTACTTTATTGAGTTTCTGTAGTATTTCTAACATACCAACAACAACAACAAAAAACTACTCCAAACTACTGTTCTTTTTTTTTTTTTTTTATAAATATGGGATTTGTGTTAGGCCTACATTCATTAGTCGAATCAAGAGTCAAATAAGGAATCGAAATCGAATCGAGAAGCGAATCAAAATTGAATATGTGAATTGATACCCAGCCCTAAAATCTGTCCCCACCAATTTCAAAATCAAACCTACGCCACTGATTTTACATTTATTTCACCTGTGCGTTTCTATGCTATCTGTTAATTTGTGCAAGTGAGATGAGTAAAGATCTTGCATCTGTTTTATAAATCATTATTTGTCTGTTTATAAGCAGCACATTGTCACGGAGCCATCTGCGTCAGCACCAGACACCATCACTCCGCCCACTCGTTCCGGTTCCCCGGACTACTAATCATCCTCACCTGCCTTCATCACCTGTCTTCACTTCCCATTCCCAATCACCAGCAACATAAAAGACTCACCCACTCAGTCCCTCATTGTCTGGTCTCGTCAATACTACGACTACAGACTCCGTACCCGCTGAATAGCATTGCCGTTACTTACCTGCTTTGGAAGCCACACTCTCCGGTCCGTCTTCAGTCAGTTCCCGTTCCCGGTTCCGCCCTGATCCTCTCGACTCCAGCCAGTCCCTCCGATCCATCCAGCCATCTCTCCCGGTCATCCATCCCTGCCAAGAGATAAGAGACTTCCTTTCTGTCTGCAATCGCTCTATTGACATTATCTGAATCTTTACTACTCACCCTGCTGTGATCATAGACTGTCCATTCCAATAAACTCCATTGATACTTACCTGTCTGTGTTCTTCTGGTTCGTGACACACATACAATATATTAGCTATAGCTATTAAATTGTTTGTGGTACAACCTACAGTTAAAAAATATAAATGTAAAATATATGATAATAACATTGATTGAGCAATTGATGTAAGTGAAAATATAAATGCGCAGAATTAAGAAAATAGTATTTATTTAACAACATAGTTGTAACTCTCTGTTTACAGTAGGCATAATTCTCATTGCATATGTCTAGCATGAGTCCAATTCTTCTGTTCGCGAACAGTTGTTTCACTCATTAATCTGACTATGCATCTGTGTATTTAATTGGCATTGGCTCGTGTGTGATAGTAATATGGATCTTAGTAATATTTTAAGTGATATAATTGACCTTTCGCCGGCCCCTCCCACAAAATGGCCATTGTCCAATCACACATCATAGCAACCGTTACTGTGTGAGCTGTTCCGTCAAACAGTCAGCGGTGCGCCCACAGCGTTAGTAAATCGGACACATGATACCCCGAGAGATTGTCTGGAGAAGTTGTGTTTTTTCCCTTTCCAAAGCCCAAAACACAACGCGAGCGGTGCCTAAGATGTATTAAACAGTGTGGACGCCCCAATTCCAGTTAAATGTGTCGAACATGGTTAACTCGTCTCGCGTGCAGCGTGCGTGCGACTGAGATTAGTCAAAGAAGCACGGAGAAAGCAGATCAAGAGGATCCACAAAGGACTTACTGTACATTTTCTAAAGGGTTGTTGTTAACATACCATGATATTCTCTGGGAAAATGAGCAGCAGTCAGCTAAGTTAGCAGTGCAGCACCGTAGACTACAGTTTAGAGGACGTTCGCAACGGGGAAAGCATGAAGCTTGTATGACAACATCAGTTCATATATCAATATCGTAACGAATAGAAATAACCTTAAATAACGTATGGTTCTCTGCCTCTTTCCGTCTCTTATGCATAACGTTAGTTACTTTTTAAACACGAAAATCGCATTCAGCATGAGCATGACACGCAATCGGTTGCTGTGGTAATGAACAACCTGCTTGTTAAAGCGAACGTGCTATTCCTGTATCGGAGGCAAAATGAATAAATATGCAGCGCAAGTTATATATTTCGAACTCCAAACAATTAGCCACTGAACCAGTTTATAAAATCTTCAAGGCTGTGCTGGTTGCATTTGAGGTAACTTAGCATGGTCATGGGGTTTTTCTGATTTTTCTTGAGACTGGTAAGCATTAGCATCAATAGTAGTCGTGTCTCATTCATTTCTTAATTTTATATTTGGAATAAATCCCTCCACCGCATACCGTAACCCCTTTTGCTTCGATCTTGCTTGATATCGCGGAGGTATTGCTCCAAAAAAGGTCACTGACACGCACGGGAATACCCTTTGCCGTCATGGCAATCTGTCGCGCTGCCCGTGTTTGACCATTTGTTTGACGGAGGTAGCAGCAGTAACTAAGGGGGGCGGGGCTCGGCGAAAGGCTAATTGATGTATAAGAGATCATTTTCGGCTTTCTCTGGCTCCCTGCACTGGGCGAATGCTAAACCGGAATTGTCTATCCGCACACTTGCCTGTGTCTTACCTTAATGCCTTTCTTATGATAATGCCCCTAATTCTATCATACTTCAATGGCCACTTAAAAAATAAAATCAAATCCAAAAGCACACACATCCACAGCAAAAACACTCAAGTTGGGTGCTTAACAGGAAAATATATATATAAAAGGAGGAAAAAAGTCGGCACACCTTGGCTCAAAAATTGAAAAAAATGTAAAGGACTCACACACAGGTGGTAACGTCTCAAGCATGTAGGCTCTTCGTCAGACAACTAAACATTAAACACACCCCATCTTTATACTCTCAGGTGACCCTAGGTGAGTATAAAGGTATGCCGACCTTTTGTACCTTTTTTTTTTTACACTTAGGCCTTTTCCTAATATGAACTGTTTCACCTCAAATGCAAGACATTGATTGCATGAGATTAATTTTGTATGAGTTCGTAAATGGCAGCCTATGCCCTTTTTTAGTGTATAGGCTATACTTTTTCTCATGTGCAGTAACATGTGCCATATTGCCACCCCTCAAAAATTCCTGCCCCTCTCTTACCACCCCATAAATATTTTTTAGATCTGCCCCTGAAAGGAAGTCCAGGGCTTGTGCAGTAAAAAGGTCGTTTAAAATGAAAGTTTTGTTTACCAGCGACCGTGTGTTGACAAGGCCCATCTTCAGTACAGATGAGTCACTTACCGCTTGCGTTGCTCGGCACAGTGGTCGAAGGTCACGGAGATTAGATCCGCCGCGGTGGAGGCAATGTTTCGTCCTGTGACGACGTGTGGAAATAATAACAGGGATAATCGTGCAAGGCTGCTGGAGCTGAGCTTCGGAAAAACGCCTTCCTGCAACGCGTCCATGGACCTGGCCTCCTAACGAGTAGAATTGGCACCTTGCACTATTCTCCCGAGCCGATACAGCTCTTTGACGAACAGCGAAGCCTCCTCGTTTGCCGCGCCTCCTCCGGCTCTTTTTTTAGGTAAGTCCGTAGGACACCTATACAGGTGTACTGGAAGGTTGGTCGGAAATGGCAATGGGAACGCTCCATTGGACTGTCCGCAGTGTGAGATCACAAAGCATATTCTGACGAAAGCACCTGCGCTCCCGGAGTGGAGCTAAAGTCAAGATGGTAGAACTTCACAAATGTGTGCGGGGAAGACCACCCCGCTGCATCACAAATGTCACCAATAGGAACTCCTGACACAAATGCCTTAGAGGCAGCCATACCCCGAGTAGAATGAGCACGGACAGCCAAAGGGGAAGGCTGACCTGCCGACTTGTAAGCAAGCGAGATGGCCTCGACCACCCACTTACTCAGCCTCTGCTTCGATGCCGGACAAGCTCTCTTAGGAGGTCCAAAGCAGACAAACAGCTGCTCAGATTTTCTCCACAGGGCAGCTCTGTGGACGTAGGCATCCAGGGCCCTCACAGGGCAGAGCCGGAGCCGGACAGAAGGCCTGCAGGACGATAGGCCTGACAACGTGTCGGGACCTTAGGAACATACCCTGGTTTAGGGAGGAGAAAGGCCTTCGCCATACCGGGAGCAAACTCAAGGCTCGAGGGAGAAACCGACAGAGCCTGAATATCTCCTATCCTCTTCAGGGAAGAGATGGTTAGGAGGAAGATGGTCTTTAAGGTGACACATTTTTCAGGGACATCTTCAATGGGCTCAAACGGTGCTTGGCAGAGCCCCTCCAGAACAACCGCAAGGTCCCATGTCGGTACCCTCGTGCGCACTGCTGGCCTCAGCCTCAAAATACCACGCAGGAAACGGATTACCAGTGGGTGTCTCCCGAGAGAAGCTCCACTCAAAGGGACATGGTAAGCTGACAACACCGCCACATACACCTTCAGTGTGGAGTGGGATAACCCTGTGGAGAAACGCTCCTGAAGGAATTCCAGCACCGCCAACACCGGGCAGTTAACTGGGTCCAACTGGTGCTCTCCACGCCAAGAGGTGAACATTTTCCACCTCAAGGTATATAATTTCCTCATGGATGGAGCTCTGGACTGGAGGATGGTCTCTACGACCTCGGTCGAGAGACCTGACTCTATGAGCTGGGCCCCCTCAGAGACCAAGCCCACAGCCTCCAGAGATCTGGGCGGGGGTGCAGTATCGACCCGCACGCCTGGGAGAGAAGGTCCCCCCTGACCGGAATCTCCAACGGAGACCCGTCCAGGAGAGAAATGAGGTCCGAAAACCACACTCGGGCCGGCCAGTACGGGGCTATTAACAGTAGACTGACCCCGTCCCGGCGAACCCGCTCCAGAACTCCTGGGAGCAGAGCAATCGGGGGAAAAGCGTACAGGGGTGACCTCGGCCACTCCTGTACCATCGCATCCACCCCCAACGGGGCTGGTGGACTTAGAGCGAACCACAGCGGGCACTGTGAATTCTCGCTGGATGCAAAAAGGTCTACCACGACCGAAATATAGGAGCTCCACCACCTCGGGGTGGAGTCTCCACTCCCCGGGCCTCGGCCCCTGCCTCGACAGGATGTCTGCTCCCTGATTCAGATAACCTGGAATATACATCGCTCTTAAAGAAAGAAGTTTCCCCTGGGACCACAAAAGGATCTGGCGAGCCAGTTTGTACAGAGGGCGAGAGCGCAGGCCCCCCTGATGATTTATATAAGAGACCACCGATGTGTTGTCTGACCGGACGAGCACATGGTGGCCCCTCAGGTCTGACAGGAAGTGTTTCAAAGCCCGAAACACTGCCAACATCTCCAGGCAATTTATATGCAGATGATGAAGATGGTCCTGCCACAGACCCCGGGCTGAGCGACCACTTATGATCGCCCCCCAGCTTTTGAGGGAGGCATCCGTTGTTATAGTCACACGGCGATACGGAGCTCCCAGCACCGGTCCTAGGGATAGGAACCAAGTCTCTTTCCACATAGCCAGGGCACGGAGGCAACGTCACGTGACCCTGATTGTGCGGAACGGGTTTCCCCTCGGGGAGAACCCTTTGGTTCTGAGCCACCACCACAGCGGCCTCATATGCAGCAGGCCACGGGGAATAACGTTGGACGCTACCGCGAATAGACCCAGAATTCTCTGATAATCCTTGACCGTGAATGACTGGCCTAGCTTCGCTTGCCTGACAGCTGCGAGAATCGCCGCTATACGGGCAGAAGACAGATGAGCCTGCATCGTCGTTGAATCCCAAACGATGCCCAGAAAAGTGGTCCTCTGTACCGGAGAAAGCACACTTTTCTTGGCGTTGAGTCTCAACCCCAGATGGATCTGTCAGCGGGGATGGAGACGAGTTCCGAAGGGACTCTATCTCTGCCCTTACCTGACAGATCCATCTGCGATCCCCACGATGCAAGCCTTCGCCGTGCCTCGGCAGCAGCGGGACCCGAACCGCGGGGAGCGCGAACCGAGCCACTCTCCTCAAAGAGAGCCAGGCGGGAGCGGAGCGTCTTCATGGGCAGACGCTCGCATGCTCACAGCCAGCTCCCTCGAGAGCTGACTGAGCATGCTGCACTCCCAGACAAGCAACACACAGGTCGTGTGTATCCCCACCCGTGATGTATCATGGGCAGGGAGGAACACACTTCCTAAACTGCTGCTCGCTCGCCATAATTTTAGTTTTTTTTTTTTTTTTTTAATGTGAAAAACTCCTGCCTAGAAATCTCTAAGGACAGACAAAAACACTTAATGGACACAGACTGATATGAAATCACACAAAGAGCGTTTGCTGAAGACTTCAGAACGCATATGACGTTCCGGCTCGCCATTGGACTGATTTCATACGTGCTTCATACGCACACACGCAAAGGCGTTCCCATTGCGATTACACGCAGCTCGAAGTTCCCTGAACGGGAACCTAATGTTTAACGGTGCCGATTTAAACAACATCTAGAAACTGTTTGTTTCAAAAGAGTCGTGCATAGTCTGTCGGCCGTTGAGGCTTACATGTCCATCTAAGATTCCTTTAAATCAGTAAAATTCTAATTTTACAAATGCAGAGTCTTGCAACTCTTTGAGCACACATTTTCATCTACTTTTAAAAGTTCTACGTCCGATGTTGATCACGGACCTTTTAGCAGAGTCTTGCACAGTGTTCGTGCAGTGTGTCTTCTGGTTTTGTAGCTCAGAATAATTTGGGGTTTTAGGAATTCTGACTGAGGGGGCCTTCACGCATCGTTGAGTGGGCATTGCTTGGGGGCAGGAGAACTACGGTGACTGACGGGTTTCGGAGGAAAAGTTTCTTGAAACTGGTGTCCTCCTCAGTTACAGGTTCATTGTGAGTTCCACAGCGAACTCATTCGGAGCCGGTGGTGGTAGCACAGGCCCTCCTGGGCCTGTCCTGCTGAAATGCGCAGACTTGTCAGGGGAAGCTTGTGGTGTTTGTTTCCCCTTTCCCCGTCATGCTACAGTCTGTAAGAGTGTTGCAACTCTGTGGGTCAAGTTCGTGTTCGAGATCTTGTATCTGCTGAACAAACTTGTGGGTGGTCGCACGGACCTCTTGCGTGTTTCTTTCGCAGGCTGTGGCTTTTGAGTCTCTTTCAGTTCAGTCTCTGCTCTTTGCAAGAGTCTTCACTTTGTCAGAGTTTTTCGTTGAATTCTTCTCTGGTTCTTTTCTCTGACTATTCTCTTCAGTCTGTGTAGAAGATTAGACAGGGCGATATCGTACAATTATAATATCAGGCTTTTAAGAATAGTAAAAGAGCATTGTTTTACTAAATCTTGTCTTCACTCTGTCAGAAGAATCTCATTTGTTCAGAGGAGTTATAATTATTAATTAAAGCTGCAAACAGCGATGGGCGGGCCCTCGCACCTGTAGCACGTCGGGGTATGAGGCGGCCGCGTTGCATATTCTGGAGCTCAGCAGATGCAGCTGTGAATTCGCTACGCATCCAAACCACCCAAAAATTGACGTAAAATTCAAAATGTCCGACTTCCTGTTGGGTTTAGGGCATTGCTCCAAGAGGTTTTTTTGTATGTCTGGACATGATCCTTGTGCCACAGAAATTCCATACATGTAGGTCAAACGTGCTGCGAATACAGGAAAACGAGTTAAACGCCTTTAAAACGAGTTGAATACAGGAAACAGACTTTGTACTAGAAAGTAAAGATCCAGGATCGGATCTGATCACCTGGGGGGGCATCCGCGTGGATTACATGTCTCTGACGTGCTGGGAAGTTCAGAGAGAAGAGAGCGTTCAAAGGGCGGAGCTCACATTTATACTGCTTGAAAGACGGTAAACTAGGGAATGAACTTGTGCTCCCTGGGTGGATCGGCTTGCACGAACTTGCTATTTATACTTCCAGAAAACAAGTGCGTCACTGACCAGAAAAAAACTGGTCTAAAGTCAGTGGCGCGTTGTGCGTTGTTCATAATGCTATTTTAAGAGCACATGCTTGCCCAATGTAGCGGGTCCACAACGCGCATACACTGATTCTCTCATCAACACAGATGCAGTAGTTTTTATTTTTGCAAATCATACATTATAACAAGGAAAAATATTAACACATGAGGGAAATCATTGTGGTTTACATGAAAATTAAAAAAAGGCTAATTGTAGAACTGGATCAGACCTGTTTGCCCAATAATGGCAAGAAACATACGTATAGGCTATAATGTTTAATCGACGCTGATGTGCGAGAGTTTTTCCCATCCCCATACAACGTCACCTCTCTGTCTTTTACTGTCCTGACAAGAACGTCGGTCTCATGTGAACGCTAGCTGTGAACGCTACTGGCGCGCGCCTGGTAAACCCGCCGTTATATTAACAATCCTTCATGCAACATGCGCACCTGTTCTTAAAGGGTTGGATGGCGCTCGGATTGGTTTATTTCACGTTACGCCCAAACCACACCTATGAATAATGAAGCTACTTCAGACCAACCCCTTTTAGATTTGCACCAGGCGCAAGAGGCATATATCCCTCCGGGAAAATAGCAACAGCGCCGGGACCCGCCCACAAAGTTACTTGTGCCATGCGCTTTAAAACTTGCGTTTCAGATCTTTAAAATAGGGCCCTCTATGTCACTTGTAACCCGATACCCACTGAAGTAAGTGGGGGGGGGGGGGGGTGTGTATGTGTTTTCAAATTTCAAAACCCTCCTCGAATTCACCTCTTAAACACTGAAATTTTGAACACTCACCTTTGAACTTGAAAATAAAGAATAAAGATTTATGTTTATTCACTTACCTCTGTCTCCGGGCCTGTATCCTGACAACCATATTACCAAAAATTATTCTTGTTAATATTCAGCATCAGTGATGTAGATTCAATCATAATGTAACGTTGATTCAACAATATTACCATTGATTATTTTTGTTAATTTCAATATTGATTCAGCATCAGTGATGTAGAATATTGTAAGTTGATTCAATAGCATTACCATTGATTTTATTTTTTATTTTCTTCAACATAGTTTCAACATTAACTGAGGGTGCAAAAGTGATGTTGAAAAAATCCCAGCAAACAAATTTAGGTTCTGGGAACGTTCTGGGAACGTTAGTTTTTGGTTCCCAGAACGTTCCTAGAACTTTCCCTTAAGGTTAAGGGAACGTTCCCGGAACATTCTCCCTACGTTATAAAAATGGAACCTAAAAATAACCTACATGGAACGTTCCTATAACGTTCTTGTTTGGTTCCCAAAAAAATAACCTCATGGGACCATTCGGGAACGTTAGGGAAAACGTTCTGTGTTTGCTGGTATATCACTTTGTGATGTTGAATCAATACTATTTCTATTTTATTTTATTTCTATACTATTTTGGTTGAAATCTCAACATTGCTTCACCATTAACTGAGGGTGCAAAAGTGACGTTGAAACAACATCACTTTTTAATGTTGAAGCTTAGCTACGTATATTAACACCATTGATTTTTTTGTTGAAATCTGAACATTATTTCAATATTAACTGAGGGTGCAAGAGTGATGCTAAATCAACATCACTTCCTAACGTCATTTCAATGTAATCAGCGTTGACACATCAACACTGACTCAACATTGTTTCAATGGTTACATGCTATCTGGGATCTTTCTTCCTTAAGGCATTCATACACAGTCTCGACCAAAAGACAGTAAGCTTAATGTCATAGTTGTTAGAAAAATATCAGACCATTTAAGATACAGTATATTGTGATCACATGGTCAATGAAAACGAGGCCTCACAGCTGGGTTCGACTTCATGCGGCACTGCTCAGACCGATCTGTGTATGACATTTAAGTAACACTAGAGCAATTGGAAAGCAGGCGGCTCCGTACCCTTTCAAATCACCCTCACTGTGCTTTGATGTCATACAACAATTGGTCCGCACAGTGGCGCATGAAGTCGAACACACCTATTATTTCCAGTTATGTGAATGCTTCACTGTCAGAATGTTTCAATCTGTACCACTACTCTACGGGTTAATGGAAGTTCAAGTACAAGCATTTTTATATAGGTCTATGTATTACATTATCATATATTCTGCCATACACAACACAGGCTCAAAAGTTTACATACACTTTGCTGAATCTGCAAATTGTTAATTATTTTAACACACTAAGAAGGATCATAAAATGTTGTTTTTTATTATTTATTTATTTATGTCCTAAATAAGACATTTTACATAAAATGTGTAACATATAGTCAAGACAAAAAAGAAATGACTCAAAAATTACTCAAAAATGTAAATACCCTTGATTCTTAATCCCGTTATTTCAATTTTCAATTTCAATTTATTTATAGAGCACAGATAAACACAACTTCCGTTGACCAAAGTGCTGTACAGAGGGAAAAATACAAATTAAAATACAAACAGCCACAGGGCAATTACTTCCACATTTAGTTTGCATACGACAGGTCAAATAAAAACGTCTTTAATCTCACTTTAAAGATGTGTAGGGTTGGTGCAGCTCTGATTTCTGGAGAAAGGCTGTTCCAGAGTCTAGGAGCGGCACTAGAGAAAGCCCGGTCTCCTCTAGTCTTCAGTTTTGTTCTCGGAGCCACCAGAAGGCCTAGGTTCGCCGACCTAAGAGCTCTAGGTGGTTGGTGAACAGTCAATAGGTCTGTGAGGTATGATGGAGGCATCCCGTTTAGCGACTTGTATACTAATAATAAAACTTTAAAAGTGATTCTATGGCGCACTGGTAACCAGTGCAGAGTCTTGACGACAGGAGTTATGTGTTCTCGTTTTCGAGTTCCTGTCAGAACTCTTGCAGCGGCATTCTGGACTATTTGGAGGCGATTGATGGATGACTCACTGATCCCCATATAAATTGAATTACAATAGTCCAGTCTGGTAGAAATAAAAGCATGTACAACATTTTCTAAATTCGAGACTGAGAGTATAGACTTAATTTTTGCCAGGGTACGAAGCTGGTAAAAGCTTGATTTCACCACTTGATTGACCTGTCTATCCAGCTTTAAGCCACTGTCCAATATCACTCCCAGGTTTTTAACATAAGGTTTAACATATGGTGTTAGGATCCCTAGATTTATATTTGTAGTAACATGTACACTGGAAGGTGTAAACACTACAACCTCAGTCTTGTTTTCATTCAGACTTAAAAAATTTTGCGACATCCATGCTTTCACATCCTCAAGGCAGTTGGCCATCTTGTCTAAAGTCATTCTGTGGTTAAGAGGAAAGTACATTTGAGTGTCATCTGCAAAGCAGTGATTATTCAAATCATATTTTCTAAAGATAGTACTCAACGGAAGCATGTATAAAGAGAACAACATGGGAGCCAGTGTGGAGCCTTGAGGAATTCCACATGTTAACTTTACTGGTGCAGATCGGTAGCTATTAATATTGACTGAAAAACTCCTGTTAGGAAGGTAAGAATGAAACCACTGTAAGACTGGGCCTCTAATGCCTACTATATGTTCTAACCGTGATAGCAGGACATTGTGGTCAATCGTATCAAATGCAGCACTTAAATCCAGGAGTATCAGTACTACCGAATGTCCAGAGTCAGTGGCCAAAAAGATGTCATTAAGCACCTTCACAAGAGCCGTTTCTGTAGAGTGAAATTTTTTAAAACCAGATTGGAAAATATCGTAAATTTTGTTTTCATTTAAAAACGTTTCAAGCTGACATAGAACTACTTTATCCAAGATTTTAGTTACAAATGGGAGATGTGAGATAGGTCTAAAATTTGATAGATTAGAAGAGTCTAAATTTGGCCTCTTTAGTATGGGTTGCACAGATGCATGTTTTAAACGCTCAGGGACCACTCCCAACTCAAGGCATTTATTTACAAAGTGTAGGAGTGCCGGACTCACTACATTGAACACTTTCTTCACTAGTCGTGCAGGGATAGTGTCTAGCGGTTATCTGAATGATCCACAACTTGTTTCGTGATGGTTGTTCTTGCCTTGTTTGTGCTGAGCAGATAAACTGCCCAATGTTCTTCAGAAAAATCCTTCAGGTCCTGCAAATTCTTCAGCGTTCCAGCATATTTTGCATATTTGAACCCTTTTCAGCAGTGACTGTATTACACATTACACATTATTACATTGTATTACACATCTTCTGAAAGAGTACAGAATCTCCTGATCAAAAGACATGAAGAAGAAGCGGAAACAAGCAATAGCATGTAAGCAGATAATATGTAAAATAACATGATCATCAACATTAAACAGCATACAAATCAAAATACGTCATTAGTCATGTTACTGAATGAAATATCGACCCAGCACAAGCTATATGACTGTGAAGCTTTGGTGGTGTTGATGGACTCGATCTACTACATCTTTGTTTTGATCATACTTATGAATCCGAACGCAGCCACATTCAAGGTAAGTTTACTTAAAACAGATTTATTTTTGTTTGTTTAAAAGCAGAGGCTGTGTTCTTTCTTTTGATATTTTGCATGTTCAGACATTCATATAACAAAATATTCTGGGAGCCATGACAATTTTATGAAAATGGTAAAAAATGCAGCATGTGGCTGTCAACTTTTTTTTTAAAAGCTGACAGGAAAATAGTTAATCTGGTTAATTAAATAATTTCTTATTTTGAAGAGCCTCCTCATTGCTACATTTCGCGCATCGAATTTCCTTGGACACGGCAATGAATGAGATATTACATCACGCACTGTGGCCCCTTTTTTAAATTCAACATAGAACAAATAATCCATGCAATCTACTTGATCTACTCATCGTTCCTGCAACACTGCAAACTCAGCAAGAGTTCAAACTTTTACGTATCTTTCTTCTATTGGTCACACGTCATCACATGATATGAATTTTTGCAGGTCTTCAACCAAACTTTTGAAGCATAAGCTTGCGTTTCTGGTCTCCTGAATGTCAATAGAAAGAAATGTGTAGGCCTATTGTGACTGCCCTTTAACTCTCCATCAAGCACTGCACAAAGACTCACCCTGCACTGGTAATGTCTCACAGTGTCTGGTATTATCGCTATCCCCAAGGACTGCACAGATTGCTCTAGCCTTCCTGTAGAGTACTTACCTGATTGATTACCTAGAAATTGAAATTGACAGTGATAGCTAGCATGGGACAAAAATGTGGCATGTCCAAATAGATACACGCAATGTAAATGCAGACCAATAGATTAACAGGAAAATATTGATATAAGTATATTTTTGATATTCCATTCCAATTAGCCTATTTAATTTGTAAAAAACGTGATGACTTGTAAATAATCTAATAGTCTCACTGTACATTGCTATACTTGTTATGGTGAAGCTGTTGCTTACACATTTCATCTGTGCTTTGCTAGAGAACCCTGAATAATTTCAGATGCTCTGATTTGATTCTTAATTTTCCATCTGACAGTTAAATTAAATGTGAATTTAATGAACTGACTTATAAAATTATGTGACTGCAAATCCATTAAACTTATTTACAACTGTCATGAACTGCCCTGAGACACACAGGTTGAGGATCCAAATGCAGTATTTATTAAAAGATGAATCCACAACCATAATCCAAATCCAGGAAAAGGTCATAGACAAACAAAAAATCCAAATAATAACTGGGTTAAGGGTCAAGGAAAACAGAGAAATCCAAGGGAAAAGGCAGAGAATCAAGAAAACAAGAGAACTAATGAATTGTGATTTTAATCGCAACATATGTTTGTTATGATGCATATATCTCAATTTTAACAAACGAAAAGTGTGATGCATGTTCCACAACAATAACGTGCATAGTTCTTATCTACTGTCTTAAATGGGTCCTGCCCTGCCATCTGCACAAGATGTAAAATAAGTCTCTGATGTCCTCAGAGTGTGAAGTTTTAGCTCAAAATTCCAAATATATATTTAGCTCAAGATATTTTTTATATAGCATTTTAACATTTTCATTTTGTGAGGATAAGCAAAGACGCACAGTTTTTGTCCCTTTAAATGCAAATGAGCTACTTCTCCAGGCTCAGAGGGCAGAGCTTCAAGAGCTTGTCTGTTAGCAGCATAGACATAATAAATACATAGACACCCTATTGGCCGCTTTTATCAACCAAAAAGTTCCATCTCTAGTTATTTAAAATCTCGATAGTTAGACTTCTAAAATATTTTTTTTTTAATAAAGAATGGTCAAGCTTAGGCTTGTCATGTATCTGGTTTTTATTCTTGGATAAGAATGGTGAAGACCCCCATATTGAGATATAATTCAAGTTTTCTTATTGTGGAAAAAGCATTTTCTGTGATTTACCAGATTTAAGCAAAAATAAAGATAACTTGTAACGAGGCTGGAGACTTAGTAGAATCCATTTGCAGCTTTATTAAAGTCACATCAAACAGGCAGGGGTCAGAGAACAGCAAAACAGGGTTTTCAGAGAGCGGGCACAGAGAGTAGTCAGATAACAGGCAGAAGATCAGGGCAGGCAGCAAACAACGATAATCCAAAGCAATCTAAGTCAAGACAGGCGGCAAACAGGCAGTAGTAATATAACGTTCCAGGGTCAGTAAACAGAAACAGCAAGACAGGGAAAACCGCTCAGTCATTACAGGCCGTGGCAATTCAATACTTCGCACTGAACTTACCAAATACCAAAAGCCGACGTGAAAAATACTCATGAACACCCCCTCATGTGGTATTTTCCACTGGGCAACTCGTAGAATATTTTGATGGACGAGTTGCCGAGATGAGATAACCTTTGATCTTTTCAAAATGGCGGAGAGCACCGCAAGAGTTGTGAATGGTAGGCTATATAGGCTACAGCATATTATTTACCTTTTAGACAAACGCGGGTCGGCGTGTATGGTTGGGTTGCGGAGAGTTCAGGTTACGGAGAGTTTGTGAGATAGTGGTTTTCTAACACCGACTCCCGTATAATGGAAATCATTATGAACATCAGCTATGTTAATTATTTCCCATCTGCCTTTCTGCGGTTATCTCGGGACGCTTGTCCCGAGAAAAATGGCATTCGTCAGGTCCAGTTTTGTGTCCAGCCTCTCACAGGGATTTCGAATGCCCCAATGCCTGTGATGAGAAGACCAACGCCTGTGAAGAGACGACTCAACGCCTGCGATATGTTATGACGCCGTTTTATACATAAACAATATTTATATTTAATATTTATATATAAACAATATGAATGTAAGGCAGAGGAGAACTGGCCCCCGACTGAGCCTGGGTTCTCCCAAGGTTTTTTCTCCATCCAATCTGATGGAGTTTTGGTTCCTTGCCACTGTCGCCTTGCTTTTGGCTTGCTTAGTCGGGGTTATTTAATATTTAACAATATTATTGATCTGTGATGTACTACTTTCATGTTATCACTGTGAAGCTGCTTTGATACAATCTGTATTGTGAAAAGCGCTATATAAATAAATGTGACTTGACTTTTGAGTTTTGATAAATCATTTTCTTGCTGTTGCAGATGACTTCTAAAATAGTTTTAGCTAAATAACAGGTCTGGATCTCCATCTTTTTACCACATTACGACAACAAAAGGACTTGAACGCAACACACTGGTAAATACCAGTTCACAAGTGGAAAATATCCTATTTTCCATAGCACGTGAACGCAGCATGAGTGTGGCTTTATAGCAAGTCTGAATTAGGTGCAGGTGTGTGTGCAATCAGTTCCAGGAATGAGGCATTATGGGAATCAGATTTCCAGAGTAAACTAGAGCTGTGTCTGAAACCGCTCACTCGTTTACTCATTCACTAATCCATATATAGTGTATGGCATTTGAGTGCACTATATCTGCAAGGAGTGAACGAGATGAAGTGAGTGAATTTGGACGCTGACGTTTACACTGTGCGTCGGAGAGTTGGAGCTGTCGCAGAAAAGGCTTTGTCACGCGTACTGATAAAACTCCTTTTATCTTACATTACCTACTTTATGAAATAATATTAACAACAATAACAATCATAATGACTTTATTTTGTAATTATACCTCCGTGCCAGCTTTGTAGTTTCATCGACTGAAATTGTCTGTTAACTCTCACGTTCAGATGACGTGTCGTCGAGCGCCCTCCGGCGACCGTTATTATATTCAAAACGACGATTAACGGATATTTTTCAAATCCTCCACTGGATGTAATGTAATCTCAGTTCTCTCCGCATTGGATTGTGGGAAATAGGGCTTCAGCAAGTGTACATCGAATGTACACTCGAATTCAGAGAGGATTGTGGGTAAAAGTAGTGAATGAATGTAGGGAATGATGTTGTTCACTCAGAATTCGGACACCACTACAAAATGGCCGACACCCGATATAGTGCACTATATAGTGGATAGGGAGCGATTTCAGACACAGCTTAGTATTCTGGTGAAGGCTTCCTCTGGTGGTGAAGAGGAGGCGGTGCAGGAGCCTGCTCCGTAACATAACTGATGGATCCTTTATGATAATATGTTATGGTACAACTAGGCCTACAGTGCAATGCAAGTAGCCTAAATATAACTGTTACGAATTGGGAAGACTCAGTGGGATCCATTTGCAGCTTTATTGAAACAACGTCAAACAGGCAGGGGTCAGATAACAGCAAAACAGGGTATTCAGAGAGCGAGCACAGAGAATGGTCAGGTAACAGGCAGAAGATCAGGGCAGGCAGCCAGAAACAATAATCCAAGGAAATCCGAATCAAGACAGAGAAGTAGTGTGTGGAAGTGGCTTTTATGTGTGTGTAAATGCGGTGCAGGTGTGTGTGTGTGTAATCAGTACAGTGCAGGTGTATGGTGTAATCAGTCCAGGGAGATGTATGATGGGAAATGTAGTTGTAGAGTTGGTCAGTCTGACATGGAGTGCCCTCTGGTGTCTCTCAGGGGCACTCTAGCTAGTGATCGTTACATAGCAAAGTCTCTGGATTAGCAGAAGTAATGTAAACAGTCTCTGAATCGGCCATCTTGTCCATAGACACTGGCTCGGAGGCGGCTATCTTGTCCATAGACACTGGCTTGGAGGCTGTGACGTGAACAGTCTCTGGATTGGCTGAAGTAACGTGAACGGTCTCTGAATCGGCCAACTTGTCCTTAGACACTGGCTCGGGGGCGGCCATCTTGTCCTTAGACACTGGCTCGAGGGCGGTGACGGGAAGCGTCTCTGGCTCGGCAGAAGTGACGTGAAGCGTCTCTGGCTCGGCAGACATGGCATGAATAGTCTCTGGATCGGTAACAGGACAAGACAAGGATTTACAGATGGCCTCCATAGCCGTGACATGACAGGCTGAGAGAACATTGCTGGGTGCTTCCACCATAGAAGGGGCTAAAGTGAGCCCCACCGCTTCGAGAGGTCCTGCAGCTCGTGCCGCCACCTCTGGTGAAACTGCAGCGGGTGCCATCACCTGGGGCAGTTCTGAGGTGGTGTACACTGCCCAAACGTAACCTAGAGCGATTCCCATCATGGGAAGTGCTTCTGACAGGGTAATTAGTGCAGGAACAAAATGATTAAAAGCAGTAGGTTTGGAGATACCAGCTGCACGTGTAGACCCCAAAGGTGTATCCCTCACACTGGAAAAATCGAAGCACTGACCTTGAATATCTGAGCGTGGCAGACAGAACGTGAGAAGACTCTGGCTGGTCAGCGGTGACATGAAGAGACTGTGGAAGGTCCGTTGAGATGTCAAGGGACTTGTGATGATCAGTTGAGACATGACTTGACTTGTGATGATTAACCGTGACTGGGCTTGACTCGTGATGATCAGCCGTGACTTGGCTTAACACTTGACTATCAGCTATGATGGAAAGGGATGTTGTTGTGTCCGCCATCTTGTGAGCGTGCTCTGGTACGACTGGCATTACCTGAGTGAGTGCGGAGTCGTGCTCCTCTGCGACACCCACAGTAAACGGTGAACCGTCAACAAGGCATAGTCCATAAACTGACTGAACGGGGACCCTCACGGATTAAACGGGATTTTAGTGGTTGATTAATGCCCTCACAAAAATAAATCTATGAGCACACAGTCTGGCATATCAGAAAAATAGGCGAGATCCAAATACTCCTGTATATAATCCTCAAGCGATCACGAGCCCTGCTCGAGCTTTAATAACATTTGTGCGTTGTCCATACCTGGCCAATATCCACAGGGAAAGCCACTGGAACCTTGTGTGGCGAAGTATTCGAATTGGGAATACTCAGTAGGATCCATTTGCAGCTTTATTGAAACAATGTCAAACAGGCAGGGGTCAGATAACAGCAAAATAGAGTATTCAGAGAGCGAGCACAGAGAATGGTCAGGTAACAGGCAGAAGATCAGGGCAGGCAGCAAGAAACAATAATCCAAGGCAATCCGAATCAAAACAGGCAGAAGTCAGGTAACAAACCAGGGTCAGTAAACAGAACGGCAAGATAGGATAAACGCTCAGTGATTACAGTCAGTGTCAATGTGATACTTCACAGAAGAAGTAGTGTGTGGAAGTTTCTTTTGTGTGTGTGTAAATGAGGTGCAGGTATGTGTGTAATCAGTACAGTGCATGTGTATGGTGTCTGGTGTAATCAGTCCAGGGAGGTGTATGATGGGAAATGTAATTTTGAGAGTTGGTCAGTCTGATATGGAGTGCCCTCTGGTGTCTCTCAGGGGCACTCCAGCTGGTGATCTTTACAACATAAAGTGACAAGTAATAGTAAATATTTTAGTCAATAAAATAGACAAATAGTATACAGCAAATAAAATGGTAATGAATAATAGTATAATTGTATAATATCATAAGTACAATAATAAAATCATAAAAATATTGATAATAGTATATAGTTTATTAATATTACTATAGCAATAAAATAAGACATTTCAATTACAGAATAGAAACAATAAAAAATAAGTTAAATAGTGACTTTAATATTTAACTCTTTTGTTAAATTGTCAGTTTTATTGATCAGTAATAGGCTAGCCATTATAACAGAAGTAGCTTCAGTCCAACGTACAGCATGATACAACGTTAAAATAGCCTAAATTTATATATATATATATATATATATATATATATATATATATATATATACTGTATATATAAAGTTCTGAAACTTCACTTTGCCCTTAGCCAAAACAATTTACCAGGGAACCATTTATAGATTAATGAGACCAAAGATCGCCATTAGATAAACACAAGACGAATTATATCTCATGTTTAACCACTAGACTAGAGACATCCAAGCCAGCGGCAACCATCAGAAGCACTGGCCGAGGTACGGCTGTTCTGTGCATCTAACAACTCCGAAAACTTCAGATCAAATTTTTAAACAGGCGCTATCCTTATAAACAAACCTTATATTTGAGATTTAAACAACTACATTGTCGACTGAAAAACTATTAAAACTACATTTCGCGACAATAACAGATATTATTTTAAAATTTAACCTCTGAACGTTACTATTACTAATTAAATCATGACCAAATACAACCAAAAACAAACGTGCAGTCTTGCTTGTGAAAGGTACTTCCTCGAAAGCTGTTTTCAATTGTGTGGCGATTTGTACAGCCCTAAGCAGCGCAGAAAACAGGCATTTTTCTCAATTCCCGGTATGAGAGGTATGGGAAAGTTGTCATCCCCAATATGGCGGCGCCGTTGACGTACGCTACAGCACACACTAACTAAAATTTTTAAAAAAGTGAAATCATAATCAACCACAAAATCATAATGATACTGTCACAGTCTGTCGTCCTCACCTGTTTTGACCGTCATCTGCACCACACTTCCCCGGATCCTTTTGTTCCTCTCCCGGACTCACTCCCCAATCAGCCACCTGTTCCTCGTCCTGTCATGATCATTTTCACCTGTGTTCACCCCAATCAGCCTTATTCCTCTGTGTATTTAGTTCAGTTCTGTTTGAGTCGGTGTTTGTCGGTCAATGTTTAATGTTACTGGGTGAATCCCGTCTTCCTGTCTGTATTTATTTAATAAATCCATGTTCTTCGTGATTTTTGACTCAGCCTGTCCTTCTGCCTGCACCCGCACCGTGACAGATTGACCGACCCAAAAAACTACATGGACGCCGTGATCTTCCGGGGGATCCCCTACCCGGTCCTGCGACCCCGGTTACGGCTTGTTCCCCGGAAGTCTGCGCTCACCGTCAGCCCTGCCGAGCCCGCACTCACCGTCAGCCCTGTCGAGACTGCGCCCACCGTCAGCCCTGCTGAGTCAGCGCTCACCGACAGCCCTGTCGAGCCCGCGCTCACCGTCAGCCCTGCCAAGCCCGCGCTCACCGTCCGTCCTTTTGAGCCTGAATGCTCTTCACCGCTGGTTCCGTCCAGCTCTCCAGAGACTGTATGCTCTTCACTGCTGGTTACGCCCAGCCCTCCAGAGACTGTATGCTCTTCACTGCTGGTTCCGTCCAGCCCTCCAGAGACTGTATGCTCTTCACCGCTGGTTCCGTCCAGCCCTCCAGACAACAGGGACGTCGTGATCTTCCGGGGGATCCCCTACCCGGTCCTACGACCCCGGTTACGTCTCGTTCCCCGGAAGTCTGCGCTCACCGTCCGCCCTGTCGAGCCCGCGCTCACCGTCAGCCCTGCCGAGCCCGCGCTCACCGTCAGTCCTTTTGAGCCCGAACGCTCTTCACTGCTGGTTCCGTCAAGCCCTCCAGAGACTGTGTGCTCTTCACTGCTGGTTCCGTCCAGCTCTCCAGAGACCGTCCAGTCAGCGCCAGAGACCGTCCAGCCAGCGCCAGAGACCGTCCAGCCAGCGCCAGAGACCGTCCAGCCAGCGCCAGAGACCGTCCAGACAGCGCCAGAGACCGTCCAGCCGGCGCCAGAGACCGTCCAGCCGGCGCCAGAGACCGTCCAGCCGGCGCCAGGGACCGTCCAGCCGGCGCCAGAGACCGTCCAGCCAGCGCCAGAGACCGTCCAGCCAGTGCCAGAGACAGCGCCAGAGACCGTCCAGCCAGCGCCAGAGACCGTCCAGTCAGCGCCAGAGACCGCCCAGCCAGCGCCAGAGACCGTCCAGAGCGTCCGGCCAGAGACCGTCCAGACCGTCCGGCCAGAGACCGTCCAGACCGTCCGGCCAGAGACCGTCCAGACCGTCCGGCCAGAGACCGTCCAACCAGAGACCGGGATCCCACCCAGCCTCCCTCTCCCGCCTCCTCTCATCTGTCCTCCCTCTGCTCTCCTGCCCTTCAGCTCCCCGAAACCAGCCTGGTCTGTGTATCCCCGGTCTTCGCCTCACACCTCCTCCTCTGAGACACTTCCTCGGCCCCCGGTCCCATCGGCTCCCCCGTGGCTGCTACCTCCCTCAGCTCCTCCATGGTCCCACAGTCCACCAGCTCGGCCAGGCTCCCTCGTCCCTCCGAATTCCCTGCACTCCCTCGTCATCCTCCCCTCACCTATGGACTTCCTTACTTTGGCTCCGCCCCGTTTTGTCACCCCTTCGGTTCAGTTGGACTCCTCACTCCCTCCAGTCACCCGTCAGCCCTCACGCCCTCTGACCTCACCGTGTCCCTCTGTGCCCCTGTCAGCACTTCAGTCACCAGAGCCTGCGGTGTCCCCATGTTCCCTCGGTCCCTCCTCAGCACCCATTGTCGTCGGTCCCTCAGCTGCACCCTGGTCTCCTCTCCCATCCGCTCCGCCCCTGTCAGTCGGCCCCCTGGTGTTGTCAGCCCCACTACCATCGGCTCCACCAGGGGTCCTCCCTCCAGCTGCTCCGCCCTGGTCTCGCCCTCAGCCTGCGCCACCCTGGTCTCGCCCTCAGCCTGCGCCGCCCTGGCCACGCCCTCAGTCTGCTCCGCCCTGGCCACGCCCTCAGTCTGCTCCGCCCTGGCCACGCCCTCAGCCTGCTCCGCCCTGGCCTCGCCCTCATCCTGCTCCGCCCTGGGGGGCTGCCTCCTCCTGACCACGCCCTCCACAGCCTCCAGGGTGCCAACCCCCCCCTCCCCATTGATGTTATGGCGTGAGGCCACGCCTTCCGGGAGGGGGGAGTAATGTCACAGTCTGTCGTCCTCACCTGTTTTGTCCCGTCATCTGCACCACACTTCCCCGGATCCTTTTGTTCCTCTCCCGGACTCACTCCCCAATCAGCCACCTGTTCCTCGTCCTGTCATGATCATTTTCACCTGTGTTCACCCCAATCAGCCTTATTCCTCTGTGTATTTAGTTCAGTTCTGTTTGAGTCGGTGTTTGTCGGTCAATGTTTAATGTTACTGGGTGAATCCCGTCTTCCTGTCTGTATTTATTTAATAAATCCATGTTCTTCGTGATTTTTGACTCAGCCTGTCCTTCTGCCTGCACCCGCACCGTGACAGATACTATGGTTTGTTTCTATTAATATTGAAGGCTTTATGCTTTATATGAAGTTCTGTTTGACACATTTTGTCGGGGGTTCCCTGCTCCATGACTATATTGCCTAAGGAGACAATTTTCCTTGCCCGGAAAATCATTGAAGACCCCTGCTCTCTAGATTGCTAACTGCCCAACATCAAGGACATTCTTGTTATTTCACCAGTTAGGCAATTATTACTTCATTTCTCTGTTTCTTTAGTGTTTTTGCTACTGTGGTACTTGGGCATCCTTGGCTAGTGCTCCATAACCCGCATATTAACTGGCGCAGGAATTCAGTTTTCTCCTGGAGTGAATCCTGACATGCTTTTTGTTTATTGTCTTTGTGTTCTTGTGTCTTGTTCTGTGTTTCAGGACACAGATTTATCTAACATGCCACATGAGTATCATGTTCAGTAAGTCGCGGGCTGCTTCTCTCCCTCCACACCATCTTTATGACTGTGCTATAGATTTACTGGTATGTCTCCGCCTAAGGGCAAGTTATACTCACTTTCTGCCCCAGAAAAAAATACATTTCTGATTCTCTGACATCCGGGTTTATTCGTCCTTCTTTTCCAGTGGGGGCAGGGTTCTTTTTTGTGGGGAAGAAGGATGGTTCTCTGCGACCTTGTATTGACTACTGAGGGTTGAACAACATCATGGTAAAGAATACTTATCCTTTGGCAATGATGTCTTCAGCTTTCGAGAGGTTGCAGGGAGCATCTGTCTTCACAAAGTTGGACTTACGTAATGTATATCATTTGGTTCGCATAAGGATGGGGATGAATGGAAAACTGCCTTTATCACCCCCAGGGGGCACTTTGAATATTTGGTCATGCCTTTTGGGTACTCCCCTGTGGTTTTCCAGGCACTCGTGAATGATATGCTGAGAGATATGGTAGATCAGTTCATATATATTTACCTGGATGACATATTGATATTTTCTTCTTCTCTCCAGGAACACATTCAACACATCAGGCGAGTGCTCCAGAGACTGTTAGAGAATAGGCTTTTTGTCGTAGGCAGAGAAATGTTCATTCCATGCACAGTCTGTTCTATTTCTGGGTTATATCATCTCATCCGAGGGGGTGCGCATGGATGCCGACAAGGTTAAGCCTGTAGTCACCATCACCAGATTTATTGCCCTAGAGGTTTCTGGGATTCGCCAATTTTTACCGGCGTTTCATTCGCAATTTCAGCCAACTAGCCGCTCCTCCAGGCCCGTCGTGACAGGACAGGCAAACCAAGCAATTGCTTGGGGCCCCGAGCTGGACGGGGGCCCCAAGACAACGACTGTTTAAGAATAAAATGCAACGATAAACTGTGAGCTCCCCTTGATATAATGCAGTAAAGTGCAATAACACTGTTATCGGAATACCCCTCAAGGGGTCTCCCTCAGTAGTCGCTGAAAGCAGCCAGCCAACCACGCGATCTCTGCTGCCGGTAAAATACAAACCTCCTCGGCAGTCATCATGAAGCGGAATTATGCTTGAGCAAGCCAGAAAAAAGAAAGAAGAGAAAGGAATTACACTGCATAAAAATAACTCTACTTGTCTTGTACATATGGTGTAATTTTGCAGCAGGTAACGTTAGGCTATAGGAAAAATATGTTTATGTTAGCTACCTGCCTGACGGCAAATGCTGCTTGCAACGAACAGTTAGTGCAATTATTTTTCGAACGGACGGAATATGGTTAAAATTACATCCTGTAATATGTTTTTTAACGAGATAAGGACGACGCAGATCTGTTCCAGAATCATTGTTTATCGTATTTAATGACATGACATTGCTGTAGCTTTGTAATAGGTTTTGATGAAAGTAGCATAGCATGCTATACTAACTATGATCATATATTTACCAATGGGGGTTAGGAAAACCACACAATAAATTCCGTGCATCAAACATTAGCTTGGGATGTTTTTAAGCATTGGTAGTGAAAGCAGTATCCCTTCCCTTCTAATATCAAAGTATGTAAATGCTAACATATCTTTAAGTTTTCGGCAACACTTTATAATAGAACCATCATTAATAGATGGTAAACTGCTTTTAATTTTAAAGTTTGCACAAATTCTTTTTACTTAATAAATAATTTGTAACCTTACCCATCTATAAACATTATTTAACCTGAAAAAGGCAGAGGAACATGATTTTTTCATAGCTTATCTTAATTTCACTGTAAATATTTTTTTTATTTATGCACAGTATATGCAACAACAGTATTTGCTCTGTAACCCTTTTTTATTTATATAATAAAGGGGGGGGGGTGGATGTTGAGGGGGTTTGGGGGGCCTCCATGTCCATTTTGCTTGGGGCCCCCAAATTCCTTCAAATGGCTCTGCGCTCCTTTGACTGCCTTGACCTACACCAAAATGACGTTCAGGTGGTCGGGTGTAGCTCAAGTTGCATTTTCCAACCTACAGTGAGTTGCTGGCAGTCAAGTTAGCGTTGGAGGAATGGTTAGAAGGGTTCGGGGGTACCCTTTATTGTCTGGACCGACCTTAACACTAGAACGGCCACAACGGTCATTTTGACCGTTTTGAATTTTATATCTACAATAACTTTGTTGAAAAAAATAATAAAATCCTGCTGGTACATGACTTGTCTATTTTTTCATTAAAAATACTTTTCATATAAATTAAGTTACGTAAACGTAAGGCAAAACAAAAAAATGAACATGTTTACCTATTTCGGCCATAGACGGTCATATTGACCGCACTGAATTTCGCGATATTTTTTTGTTAAATATCCCGCGGTTGATCGTGGTCTCTCTCAACTGTCAACAGAAAGGTCCGTCCGGTCACCTCTGTAGCCGTGTTTGCTATAATAATTTCTACATTAGTTGTTGATCAGAAATAAGCAAATAAAACCGGACTACAGTTCCCTTTCGTACTCACTTCGAGTTACGTCAGAAGTGACGGAGATTGGGGGATTTCGCATGAAAGCCAATCCTCTTCGAGTATTTAACAACGAGCCAATGGCATGCAATGCCTTGGGGCTGCGGAATTTTGCATAACGTACTCCGCCCTACTCCGTGAGTATAAAAGGAGGAAGTGAACGCAACCGCAGTATGTTTTTCGCTTCGGAGGCAAGAGAATTCTTCACTCCTCAAGCCATTCTCACTGATTCAAGACTCTTCGAGACGAGCGTCCTCTTCAGTGTTGGTGTGATGGCGGTACCCAGCGAGACTCTGCATTGCCTGCGATCTGAGCAGTGGTCTGCCAGACTTTGCACTTCTCCCTGGTCGCCTCAACGCTGAAAGAGTGAATTTCCTCCTCTCTAAGTCAAAGAGCTGCACGCGGCACGTCTTTTTAAAGACGACTCGCCCGTGTTCTTCTGGGTGCGTTCGTTTCATGTCATTTTCTGATGGTCACGATCGCTGCTCTGTGTGTGCCTGGGCTTTAGCATGCAGTAGCAGCGTTCGCGGATGACTCATGTTCCTTCTGAATGGGAACATGAGCATCTCTACACTGTGATCGAGACTCAATGATCTGATAGTGAGAGTCCCCGTGTCCGTTACTCGTTTTGCTTCTTAAAATAGAAGCTCTTCGACTCGCGGATAGGGTGATATGACGGTGAATGTGTGACACTCCCCCCGATGCTAGTTCCTCGGGTCACACCCACCGCTCCAGTGTTAGAGCCAGTGAGCGCTGTATCGCCTCAGACGTCTGCCTCTCTGAGGTACCGTCTGTTTCGTTTAGCGCTCCAGAGAATGATGCGATGACGATCGCAGCATCACAAGGCGGGCTTGACTCCTCGGGAAGTGAGGATGCGGCCGCGTTGCCTCCCTCGGGAGCGTCAGCGTCGCCGTGTCTGATCCCGCGATGATGGCCATGCTATCTCGGGCCTCCGTGAGCATCGGGTGGGGATGGAACTCCGCCCTATCCCGATCTCTCGCGGATGGATAATTGGTTTTTGGGTAACGCTGCCGCCTCACGGCCAACCCCAATTTCCTTTTTGAGCTGACACGCACTTAAAAAAAAAAAAAACGAGAGCTTGCTTCAGTTCCCCGCCCTTCCTCCCCTCGGCGATGCGGCTGTCTGTGGGTACGCTGGGGTTCCCCCGGTGGAACGCTCTGTTGCGATGCAGCTGCGTCCGCAGGGCGCGTCCACCCGCGGTTGCTCTCAGATGCCCCTCCAAGGCCTATGGGTTCTCGTCGTCTATGGCGGCGCGATTCTGTAGAGCGGCGGGACAGGCAGCCTCCGCCCTGCATATGATGAGCACCTGCTAGCTGCTCAGGAATGTGCACGAGGAGAGGACAGACCAAGCGAGCTGCGAGCCTGCCGCCTACCTTGCCCTTAAACGGGTCACGGAAGCGGTTGCTCGCTCCCTTGGTCAGGTGATGCCCACCGCTGTGGTCCAGGAGTATCAGCCAAATATTCGGCGGTGCGGTCCAGGACTTTGCCCAGCACTTCTCGACCGCCTAGGAGCAGACGAAGGCGGTTTCTCTGCCCCGACGGCCAGCTGCTGCCTCCAACCAGCCGCGGCCGCGGCAACGCCTCTCGGTTTGCTTCATATGAGACCGCTTCAGCTGTGGCTTCGCGATCGAGTCCCGAGGTGGGCATGGCATCGCGGCTCGCTCCGAGTTCCAGTGACTCCAGCGTGCGGCCGAACCTTCTTCCCGTGGTCGAACCTCAGCTTTTTACGGACCGGCGTCCCTATTCAGTGAGTTTCCAGGCATCTCGTTGTCTCCACGGATGCATCTACCACGGGTTGGGGTGCAATGGGCATGCAGCCGCGGGTTCCTGGACAGGACCCCAGCGCCTCATGCACATCAATTGCCTCGAGCTGCTGGCAGTACGTCTGGCCCTGCACCGCTTTCGAGCGTTGCTCAGGGGTCAACATGTGCTTGTCCATTCAGACAACACCACGGCAGTAGCGTACATCAACCACCAGGGGGGTCTACGCTCACGCCGGTTGTCGCAGCTCGCCCGCCACCTGCACCTGAGGTCCCTTCGTGCAGTATACATTCCAGGAGACCGGAACCTGGCAGCCGACGAGCTGTCACGGGTCCGTCCTATCCCCGGCGAATGGCGACTCCATCCCCAGACGGTCCAGCTGATTTGGGACCAGTTCGGGGAGGCACAGATAGATCTGTTCGCCTCCCGGGACTCATCCCACTGCACCCAGTTTTATTCCCTGACCGAGGCTACGCTCGGCTCAGATGCACTGGCGCACAGCTGGCCGCGGGGTCCACGCAAGTTGCGTTTCCCCCAGTGAGCCTTCTTGCACGGGTGTTGTGCAAGATCAAGGAGGACGAGGAGCAGGTCTTGCTGGTAGCCCCCTATTGGCCCACCAAGACGTGGTTCTCCGAACTCATGCTCCTCGCGACAGCACCTCCTTGGCCTATTCCTCTGAGACAAGATCTACTCACTCAGAGACGGGGCACTCCGTGGCACCCTCGTCCTGATCCTGGAGGCTACACATGTGGCTCCAGGACGGGACGGGGCAGGTTTGAGTTTGTTGCCACCTGCGGTGGCGGCAACCATCACTTCCGCTAGAGCGTCGTCCACGAGACACCTGTACGCGTTGAAGTGGAACCTCTTCGTCAGCTGGTGCTCTTCTCGCGGAGAAGACCCCCGGAGATGTTTGATCGGAGTCGTGCTTTCCTTCCTGCAAGAAGGGTTGGAGCGTAGGCTGTCGCCCTCCACCCTTTGGGTTTATGTCGCGGCCATTGCCGCGTCTCATGATGCAGTGAAAGGTAAGTCTATGGGAAGCATGACCTGGTCATCAGGTTCCTGAGGGGAGCGAGGGGGCTAAATCCGCCTCCCTCCCCTCGTGCCCTCTGGGGACCTCTCAGTAGATCTAAGTGCTCTGCAGAGGCCTCCCCTGGAGCCTTTGCAGTCGGTAGAGTTTTTGCCCTGTCCTATGTAGACAGCACTCCTGATTGCATTGGTCTCCATCAGGAGAGTAAGGGACCTGCACGCACTCTCCGTTGACGAAGTGTGCCTGGAGTCCGGGCCGGCTTACTCTCACGTATTCCTGAGATCCCGGCCTGGATATATGCCCAAGGTTCCTACCACTCCCTTCCGGAACCTGGTGGTGAACCTGCAAGCGCTGCCCCTGGAGGAGGCAGTCCCAGCCTTGGCACGTGCTCTCCGCACCTACGTTGACAGGACGCGGTGTTCAGGACCTCATACCAGCTCTTGTCTGTCATGGGGGGAGCCAGAAGGGAAGGGCTCTCTCAAAGCAACGGCTGTCCCACTGGTTAGTGGACGCTATTGCTTTGTCTCACCAGCAGCAAGGCCGTCAGTGCCCCCTTGGTGTGACGGCCCATTCCACTCGGAGTGTGGCCTCCTCTTGGGGTCTAGCGCACGGCGCCTCACTAACAGACAATTGCAGAGCTGCAGGCTGGGCGACACCAAACACCTTCGCAAGATTCTTATCTGCGAATTGAGCCAGTGTCCTCTCACGTACTCGCTTCCGCCAGTACTGGACCCGCTTAGGTGTCTTCGCTTGCTCGCCACTCCACTCCTCGGACTGGATAAGTGCGATATTCCCTCAGTGTCTTCCATTGAAGCCTTGAGTCCTCCAGCACCGATGATGCGGGCACCACTGCGGTTACTCTGGATGCTGGCTAGGTGCCTCCATGTGCACGGCTCCCTATGGTAACTGTCTCATGTGTATTTTCCACTGTAAGCCTCTATGAGCATGTGTCTTCCCTTGGCAAGCCATCTGCCACCCCTGGAGTTAAATTCTAGTAGCCACCTACGGTTGGTGCTCCAGTGATCTCCATATGCGTTCCTATACGGCCATATTTGTATTGTAAGTCCTCCTTCGGTAGGCATCTGATAGCATGTCCCTCCCGGGATATGTTTCCCAGTGTACCTTGGTAATCCTGTGTCAAAGTGGGATCCCTGTAAAAAAAGAAAAGAAAAAAAGGAAAGGTAAGGCTCAGGGGTCCAGACTTTCACAGGGCACTGGAAGACAGCCCGTCACTTCTGACGTAACTCGAAGTGACTACGAAAGGAACGTCTCGGTTACGTCTCCCTGCCACTTCTGCTGTACCGCTGGGTAGACGCCGAGTTCAGTCTTGGCTCCTCAGCGAAGACATACTGCGGTTGCGTTCACTTCCTCCTTTTATACTCACGGAGTAGGGCGGAGTACGTTCTGCAAAATTCCGCAGCCCCAAGGCATTGCATGCCATTGGCTCGTTGTTAAATACTCGAAGAGGATTTGTTTTCATGCGAAATCCCCCAATCTCCGTCACTTCTGACGTAACGTCTCCGTTCCCTAGTCAGGGAACGAGGGTTACATCCGTAACCGAGACGTTATCTATAATACTTACGTTATCTGAAGGCTATATGTATAACATATATTGCTGGGCTAAAATGTCTAAAATGAATGAGCGAATGAGGAGGAACATGACTCGAAACATGGCCCTGGAGATACTTCAGAACTTGACGAGTGATGATTCGGATTCAGGGGAACAATCGGAGGTGGAAAGTGACAGTGACATTTCCTGGGTGCAAGTTAACATTTTCTCCTCATCAGAGAGTGATTCAGAGTCAGAATCCACATCAAGGAAAAAGAGACAGCTGCTATCATCAGACACGGCGGATCCAGATGTTCCATTCATGTCGGATGATCCTGGTGAGCTCTGCTGCCCTGTCCTGCACTGTTTGTTTTGCTGCATGGGCTGTTCACTAGTTCTGCTAGTCCTATTATTATTATTAGCCTATTGACCGCTTCGCAAATCGTCACTATCTAACATTTTCGTCATAGTTTTTGTCATTCAAACCTAGTTTTTATTTAGTTATCGTCTCGTTCTCGTCTTTAAAAAATTTGCGTTTTTAAAAAAATTATTCGTCAACAAAATCAACACTGTTTTGAATCTACCAGTCAAAACGACCATTTGTGGCCGTTCTAGTATTTTTGGAATTCTGGCACTTCTAGTGTTAAGAACCTTTAATATATCAGATCAAGTCAAGTTATTTATATAGCGCTTTTCACAATACAGATTGTATCAAAGCAGCTTCACAGTGATAACATGAAAGTAGTACAACACAGAACAACAACATTGCTAAACACTAAATAACCCCAACTGAACAAGCCAAAAGCAAGGCGACAGTGGCAAGGAACCAAAACTCCATCAGATTGGATGGAGAAAAAACCTTGGGAGAACCCAGGCTCAGTCGGGGGCCAGTTCTCCTCTGGCTTACATTCATATTGTTTATATATAAATATTAAATATAAATATTGTTTATGTATATAACGGCGCCATAACATATCGCAGGCGTTGAGTCGTCTCTTCATAGGCGTTGGTCCTCTCATCACAGGCGTTGGGGCATCCGAAATCCCTGTGAGAGGCTGGATACAAAACTGGACCTGACGAACGCCATTTTTCTCGGGACAAGCGTCCCGAGATAACAACAGAAAGGCAGATGGGAAATAATTAGCATAGCTGATGTTCATAATGATTTCCATTATACGGGAGTCGGTGTTAGAAAACCACTATCTCACAAACTCTCCATAACCTGAACTCTCCGCAACCCAACCATACGCGCCGACCCGTTTGACTAAGGCTGTCGAGCCCCACTGTCGCGGAAATGCGTTTCAGTGGCAAACGGTTTCGTATGGCATAACAGAGGACTAAAAGGTAAGCATTATGTGAATGCTTGACTAAAGAGATGCGTCTTTAATCTAGTTTTAAACTGTGTCAGCGAGTCAGAGCCTCAGACCGTATCGGGAAGGCTATTCCAGAGTTTTGGAGCTAAATGTGAGAACGCCCTCTCTCCTTTACTGGACTTTGATATCCTAGGAATGACCAGAAGCCTTGAATTTAGTGATCTTAAGGAACGCGGTGGATTGTAGGGCGAAAGAAGGTCCGTTAAGTACATAGGAGCTAAACCATTTAGGGCTTTATAGGTCAGTAGTAGTATTTTGTAATTGATACGGAACTTAATAGGTAACCAGTGTAGAGATGATAGAATCGGTGTTATATGATCATATTTTCTTGACCTAGTAAGAACTCTAGCAGCTGCATTTTGTACTTTGAACAGATCAGCTAAACAACTCAACTCTAGGCAGGCTCAGTGGGCTCGTTTTTTTTTTTTTTTCAGTCGTTTTCAGTTTTCTTTGTCGTATTGTCCAGACTCCAAGAACATCAAGCCTGATACTTTATCTCACATTTTTGACCTTTCCATTCGCCTGTCCACTCCCGAGTGCATTTTTCCTGAGATACTCATGAGCCGCGTTTCCACTGTCGGGCTAGGGACGAGCTAGGGCTAACACTGAGCCGAGCCAGTGGCCTCAGACCTCAAGCACCAGGCTTGCGTTTCCACTGGTGGGCCAGTAGCCCCCCAGCGCTGGCCTAAACCCCGCCCCTAACACGCCTTTCTGGATCAAAAGACATACAACCCAACCCATTTCAGCGGGTATTATGAATTTATTTATTTAGCATGTACAAACCCAATTCCATAAAAGTTGGGACACTGTACAAATTGTGAATAAAAACAGAATGCAATGATGTGGAAGTTTAAAAAATTTCAATATTATATTTAGATTACAACATAGATGACATATCAAATGTTTAAACTGAGAAAATGCATAATTTTAAGGGAAAAATAAGTTGATTTTAAATTTCATGGCATCAACACATCTCAAAAAAGTTTGGAAAAACAAAAAAGGCCATTTTTACCACTGTGTGGCATCCCCTCTTCTTTTAATAACAGTCTGCAAACGTCTGGGGACTGAGGAGACAAGTTGCTCAAGTTTAGGAATAGGAATGTTGTCCCATTCTTGTCTAATAAAGGCTTCTAGCTGCTCAACTGTCTTAGGTCTTCTTTGTTGCATCTTCCTCTTTATGATGCGCCAAATGTTTTCTATGGGTGAAAGATCTGGACTGCAGGCTGGCCATTTCAGTACCCGGATCCTTCTTCTATGCAGCCATGATGTTGTAATTGATGCAGTATGTGGTTTGGCATTGTCTTGTTGGAAAATACAAGGTCTTCCCTGAAAGAGACGATGTCTGGATGGGAGCATATGTTGTTCTAGAACTTGGATATACCTTTCAGCATTGATGGTGCCTTTCCAGATGTTTAAGCTGCCCATGCCACACGCACTCATGCAACCCCATACCATCAGAGATTCAGGCTTCTGAACTGAGCGCTGATAACAACTTGGGTTGTCCTTGTCCTCTTTAGTCCGGATGACATGGCGTCCCAGTTTTCCAAAAAGAACTTCAAGTTTTGATTCGTCTGACCACAGAACTGTTTTCCACTTTGCTAGAGTCCACTTTAAATGAGCCTTGGCCCAGAGAAAACGCCTGCGCTTCTGGTTCCCGTTTAGATATGGCTTCTTTTTTGACCTATAGAGCTTTAGCCGGCAACGGTGAATGGCACGGTGGATTGTGTTCACTGATAATGTTTTCTGTAAGTATTCTTGAGCCCATGTTGCGATTTCCATTACAGTAGCATTCCTGTGTGTGATGCAGTGCCGTCTAAGGGCCCGAAGATCACGGGCATTCAGTATGGTTTTCCGGCCTTGACCCTTATGCACAGAGATTGTTCCAGATTCTCTGAATCTTTGGATGATATTATGCACTGTTGATGATGATAACTTCAAACTCTTTGCAATTTTTCTCTGAGAAACTCCTTTCTGATATTGCTCCACTATTTTGCCTCAGCATTGGGGGAATTGGTGATCCTCTGCCCATCTTGACTTCTGAGAGACACTGCCACTCTGAGAGGCTCTTTTTATACCCAATCATGTTGCCAATTGACCTAATAAGTTGCAAATTGGTCCTCCAGCTGTTCCTTATATGTACATTTAACTTTTCTGGCCTCTTATTGCTACCTGTCCCAACTTTTTTGGAATTTGTAGCTCTGATGAAATCCAAAAGGAGCCAATATTTGGCATGGCAATTCAAAATGTCTCACTTTCAACATTTGATATGTCATCAATGTTGTATTCTAAATATAATATTGAAATTTGAAACTTCCACATCATTGCATTCTGTTTTTATTCACAATTTGTACAGTGTCCCAACTTTTATGGAATTGGGTTTGTATATTAACTCACCGGCCGTGGCTGCAATAGTGTCCCGATTGTCTCTGCACTAACAGAGGGACGGTGACCCAGCACATTGTCCATCAAATCGAACCATGGCAAGTTCCTTTTCTGAGCTCTGCTTCATTGTCCATTGTGCGTTTTAATCGCCTTGTACAATACTGCACCCGCAACTTTTTTATTTTTTCCTGAACTTGATGCGAGCTCGCTGAATGCTTAGCTTAGAAAGTTTAGCATCAGCACAACGTTCCATAACTCCGATAAACTCCGCATTTTACATCGAGCACGCCTCTAGCCCGAGCTGGCCCGCTTTGGCCCAAGGTATTCGACAGACCAGAAATCCTGGCCATTGGCCCAGAGTAAGCCCCGAATAAGCCCCGCTCAAGCCCCGGAAGTGACAGTGGAAATGTGACTGGCCCTGGCACGCACTAGCACGGCTCGGACCTGGCCCGGCAGTGGAAACGCGGCTATTGACGTTGTACCTTTTCTTCTGCCCAAATGCTCAGAAGAGCTTACTTCAACAGACAAGTACAGGCGATTCTCCATTTCGAGTCCTTGCAGCGTTGTTTCCGTCTATTGACTCTCTCTCGGGATTGTTGCATTCAGGTCGTCCTCCTGCATAAGTGGCGTTTTGAGATTTGTCCTGTGCTGCCTGTCATTAATAAATTGTTTACTTGCATTTGGATCTTGGGACTCTTTATTGTGACAACATTATATGTAGTAGACCTCAATCAGCACTACAAATGAACCACCGACACCAGGCTCTTCAGGGAAATTACATCTGCAGTTTATTAAATACAGGATAGGAATTAACACATCACACTCTCACACTCTCAGTTCTGTAGTCTCTGTCTTGTTCAAATCCAAAGCTGTTCTAATAACATTTACTAATAGACATTCATTTACAATGTCTCTTTTCACAACATGCATCACAAATTACATACAACACATCTTAAACACACTCAATCAGGTAAGTAGATATAATAAATGTTATAATAAATGCCGATATAATAAAACACTCTTAAAGGGGTGATGAACTGAGAAATCAAATTTTCCTTGAGCTTTTGACATCTAAGAGGTCATCATATTATAAGAATATCCTGTAAGTTTCAGAACTGAAAACGTCCTTGTTAGTCCAATAAAAGCTTTTATTGACACAGCCTCTAAAAACGACTCGTTTTTTAAAAGTGGGGAACTATGACGACAAAGAGGATAAAACACCACCCCCACAGAAGATGATCAACGCCTGCTTCACCTTGGCAGGTTTAGCCCCGCCCACCGATTTGCGCATTACACACATAAGTATCATACTTGTACATGCTTACCTCGTGATGACAAACTGGATCGCTACGGAGCAATACAGAATATTGTGCAGTTCCTGGTTGTGCAAGACAGCCGCTGCATAAGCTTCCTGTGGATTCCAATAGGACTGCATGGATAAAATTTATTTTTAATGACGTTCCAGCTGATGAGGTAAAACATCGTCGTCTGTTCGCTTCATTTCACTGAGGATTGTTTTGTCAACAAGACTGGATTTGCAGACCGATTAAGAGTAAAGAACGGTGCTGTGCCGTCTATATTGGATCTGACAGGAATATTGTGCAACACACGGACTCTGGGTTGAACATGTATGGGTGAATCCGGTTGCCATTTGACAACATAGGACGTTTTCCCCCACGTACACCGACGGGTGAGTTAAACTCATTATAATATGCAAAACTGTTCTCCACTCGCAGCAGTGGGTGTTTACTTCCAAGTCTTCAGTGCGACACGCCCATAAAAACCGACTTTTTTTTAGGTAGGCTCACAACCAGGGTACAAAATAGCCTATTACTTGTTCATTTTGATGTTTTTGAATGCAAAAACCAAGCGAACGTTAGAAGTTGACCTCAGACAACAATATAATAACATTTAAAAAGCCAGTTCATGACCCCTTTAAGTAATATACTTTGAAAATACATGAAAATAGGTCTCAATCTAACATCACAATGACATATGATCGTATAGTGGTGATTATATTTGTTACAGTATGACATACCTGCAGTTTATTAAAGACAAGACAGGAATTAACACATCACACTCTCAGTTCTGTAGTCTCTGTGAGAAGTGCGAAAAATACAAAAAATGAACCCCTGCCCACATTAACACCGTAACTGCATCTGCATCACTATTTCAAGTACACATTTTAACTACAAATACACATTCGAAGGATAAAGACGATATACATCGTCATGGTTAACTGCAAGATATTCTAGAAATGTAATTCACCCTTTTTAACTATATTTACAAATTATAAAACTGTAGAACCCACCGTTCCAAATGGCACACTGGCGGCAATTCGAACCAATGCATTAAGAGCTTAACACAAAACTTGGAATATACACAAAAATAACGACATTCAAGCACATTAAGTGACTCAACTCAGCATTAAAACATGTCATCCACTAATATATTGATTAAAATCTTTACTTAATATATTATATTTCAACACTTTACTTCAGAGCTCATTTACAACATACCTGTCTCGCTCAAATCAAATAAAAAAAATACAATAGAAATAAATTCAAGGAGGGTGACGAAGTTTGCTGGAACAATCACAAAATTCAAAACACTACTGTGACGTTGTGCGGAGAAACATAGCTGAGGCTGGATCCAAACGCAGTGTAGCTTTAATCACAAACTTGAAACAGGACAAGAAGCAAGACTACAAGCAAGCGAGAATACAAAAACACCAACGTTCACATACATAAATTCAACAACCAACCAAGACAGGGCAGAAACACAGGGCTTAAATAATCAAGGACAAACAAGCTAGACAAGATAACAAGGGGGCGTGAGAAATACGAAACACCTGGGACAAATAATCGACGGGGAATCACTAATAACGAAAACACACAAAACCACATCATGACATAGCCTCCCCCCTATGGGCGGCTCCCGACGCCCATACAAACAACAAAAAGTTCAGGAGGGCGGTGGAGCGGAGACAGTCTTGGGGGAGGGACGGAGGGCCAGGCCCGTGCAGGGGAACAGGACCAGGAGGTAGCCAAGGCGGGCCTGGGCTGCAGAGCGTGGGCATACTAGACTGGACCGGAGACCAAGGCGGAGCAGGACGAGGCGGAGGCCAGGGCGGAGCAGGAAGAGGCGGAGGCCAGGGCGGAGCAGGACGAGGCAGAGGCCAGGGCGGAGCAGGACGAGGCAGAGGCCAGGGCGGAGCTGGACGAGGCGAGGTCCATGTCTGCATCGCCTCCATGGCCCTCACAGGGTACCTACTGCCCACCCCCCAAAAAAATACTTGAACTGGAGATGCAGCGCTCACTTGAACTGGAGATGCAGCGCTCACCTGAACTGGAGATTCAGCGCTCACTTGAACTGGAGATGCAGCGCTCACCTGAACTGGAGATGCAGCGCTCACTTGAACTGGAGATGCAGCGCTCACTTGAACTGGAGATTCAGCCCTCACTTGAACAGGAGATTCAGCGCTCACTTGAACAGGAGATTCAGCGCTCACTTGAACTGGAGATTCAGCGCTCACTTGAACTGGAGATTCAGCGCTCACTTGAACTGGAGATTCAGCGCTCACTTGAACAGGAGATTCAGCGCTCACTTGAACAGGAGATTCAGCGCTCACTTGAACAGGAGATTCAGCGCTCACTTGAACTGGAGATTCAGCGCTCACTTGATCAGGAGACTCAGCACTCACTTGAAGAGGAGACTCAGCACTCACTTGAACAGGAGACTCAGCACTCACTTGAACAGGAGACTCAGCACTCACTTGACCAGGAGATTCACTCACTTGAACTGGAGATTCACTCACTCGAACTGGAGACTCACTCACTCGAACAGGAGATTCCCTCGCGGGGCTCACGTGAATCGTGGGTTCGGCTGGGCTGACGTGAGTCGCGGGCTCGTAAATGCGCACGTGAAGCGCGGGCTCGTCGTGGCTGACGTGAACCAGCGGTGAAGACGACGAGGGCTTCGCGGGTAAAGTACACTCGGCAGGTGTTGAGTAGAATAAGCGCGTAGTAGAGAAGAGGTCTTCCAAGGAACAAGCCTGAGCGATATACCGGTCAAGAGTCCAGTTGGTAAGGTCCCGCGGCATCCATCGAGCGATCTCATAATCCAGCCCATTCCGAAACAGGCCCATGAGCTGGATATCATCTAGCGCTCCCAGATGGCAAATGGTCAGGAAATCCTTTGCGTACCTTTGGACAGACTGGCCCTCTTGCAAGAATGACGACAGGTATTCTATCAGAGCCCGGTTGCTGACGACTGCTGGACCCATTTTGAGGTTGGTTGTTCTGTGACGTTGTGCGGAGAAATAGAGCTGAGGCTGGATCCAAACGCAGTGTAGCTTTAATCACAAACTTGAAACAGGAAACAAGACAAGAAGCAAGACTCGAGAACACAAAAACACCAACGTTCACATACATAAATTCAACAACCAACCAAGACAGGGCAGAAACACAGGGCTTAAATAATCAAGGACAAACAAGCTAGACAAGATAACAAGGGGGCGTGAGAAATACGAAACACCTGGGACAAATAATCGACGGGGAATCACTAATAACGAAAACACACAAAACCACATCATGACAACTACATATACATAATATATTTTTGAGACAATAAAAATTGTAATTATTATTGGATATTATTGGATTATTATTATATTATTGGAAATTAATAAATTTATTTGCGATAATTCCTGCCTTTGGTTGATACAGTGGCCGAGAATACTGATGTATTCTATTTGTTAATGGTGCAAAATGACATCATGACGTTTGCGTAAACATACACGCTGTCACAGTCTCGTCTGCACCATTCTGTCTGTGTCTCCTACACTACACTTCCCATGATCCTCTCGTCTGCACACCTGAACTCACTCCCTCATCAGCCTCCCGTTCAGCATCTTGTTTCATCTGTTTCACCTGTTTGCACCTCATTATGTTTGATTCTTCCATGTATTTTGTTCCCTCTGTTCCATTCAGTCTTTGTCGGTCGTTGTGAATGTTACCCTGTGTTGTACCCTGCGTTGTACCCGTTACGTGGGGAAGACTAAAGAGTAGTGATGGGCAGATCGAGGCTTTGTGAAGCAATGAAACAGTTGAAGCAAATGTGCTATATTGTTTCGAGGCTTCGAATCAATCCGACGCCCGTCTCCATGATGACACCTAGTAGTCAATTTTTATTATTGTATTTTTTAAATATATGATGCTTGTAACCTGTAGTCTCTTCACATTGCATAATGTTATTTTGGTCATGAAAAATTAATATTATTAACTGCCTTCATACTGCCTTCAGACTTTTTTAAAACAATTTTTAGCTCTGTAGTAACAGATGTGCTGCAAATAGTTAATAGTTCGTTGCAATCGGGCATTTTTCCAACGTCCTTGAAAACCGCTGCCATTAAGCCAATATTAAAAAAGGGAACAATGGATGCTTCGATTATGAATAACTATAGACCTATTTCTAATCTCTCTTTTATAGCCAAGATTATTGAAAAAGCTGTGTTTACCCAACTAAATGAGTTTGTGACATTAAGTGGTCTTTTAGATACATATCAGTCAGGTTTTCGACCTCAACATAGTACTGAAACAGCACTAATCAAAGTTTTAAATGATATACGGCTGAATACTGACTCTGATAAAATAACAGTTTTGGTTCTATTAGATCTCAGTGCAGCATTTGACACTGTTGATCATAGAATTCTTATAGATAGGCTGGAAAACTGGGTAGGAGTCTCCGGAATAGTCCTTGATTGGTTCAGATCTTACCTGAATGGTCGGAGCTACTTTGTTAAGATCGGAAATTCTGAATCTGATAGGGTGCCCATGACATGTGGAGTGCCTCAGGGATCAGTTCTTGGACCGCTATTATTTAATCTCTATATGTTACCTTTAGGCCAGATTATACAGAATAATGGCATTAATTACCATAGTTACGCCGATGACACTCAAATATATATGGCTTTTGATTCAGATGACAATAGTTCAATAGACGCCTTATGTCACTGCATAGAACAAATAAAAACCTGGATGAATCAAAATTTTTTACAACTAAACCAAGATAAAACCGAGGTTATTGTGTTTGGTAACAAAAATAAAAGAATAAGCATTATTAAAGAATTAGATTCTCGTGCCTTTAAAGTTAGGGATCAAGTGCGTAATCTTGGTGTTATGATAGACTCAGATCTTACATTTAATAGTCATATCAGAGCGGTCACCAAAACAGCATTCTATCATTTGAAAAATATTTCTAGAATTAAAGGATCGGTGCCTCAAAAAGACCTAGAAAGGCTTATCCACTCTTTTATTTCTAGTAGGGTGGACTACTGTAATGGCTTATTAACTGGACTTCCGAAGAAGACTGTAAAACAGCTGCAGCTTGTTCAGAACGCTGCCGCTAGATTATTAACTGGGACCAAGAGAATAGAGCACATCACTCCAGTTCTTAAAACTTTGCATTGGCTCCCAATTAACTATAGAATAGTCTTTAAAGTGATGCTTTTAGTCTATAAAGCACTGAATTGTTTTGGCCCTGAGTACATTTCCGAAATGTTTGAAAAATATAAACCTAACAGGACTCTTAGATCAATACACTCGGGTCAGTTAGTGGAGCACAGAGTTAGAACAAAATATGGGGAAGCTGCGTTTAGCATCTCTGCTGTACACGACTGGAACAAACTACCACAAGATATTAGATGTGCCCCGAATGTATTGATTTTTAAATCTAAGTTGAAAACTTTTCTTTTCTCACAAGCTTATGACTGAGATCTTAAAATTAGCTATACTGTGTAGTTTTAAATTTGTCTATTTATTTTTTTTATTAAATCTTTATTATCTTTTTTGTGCATGTTTTGTATCTGGTATTTTTTCATGTTGTTTTCACGTTCTGTAAAGCACATTGAAGTACTTTGATGGAGTGAATTGTGCTATATAAATAAACTTGTTGTTGTTGTTGTTGTTGTTGTTGTTGTTAAAACAAATCAAGCCACAATGTCTCACTTTCTTATAGATTTTTATTTAAAAATATTAATTTCTCTTCTGTTCTTTCTATTAATCTGTCTATATTGTGCACACAGAATGCCTATTCTTAAAGTCTTGTGCTGTTTTATGAAGGCAAAAAGCCATATAATGGTTTCGATTTTAGTTCATTGGCAAAATGTAACGCTAGAGGATAGCGAAATTCGAAATACGAATTGGCGTGTCATACACACGCTACTTCATGAGATCAGTCTGAATGGTAATATTCTGTTACACCAGCAAATTAAGCAATTTAAGAAAACTTCAACAACAACACTTTCTCCACAATTTGGCACTCAAGAATAAAAGTAACCTCATGGTGGAAAAATTAACACTGTTCCAATTACCTGTCACTCCTAGCCTGGGAGCAGGCTTATAAACATTACAGCCAGTTTTATGTGCGTCTATCCCTCTGTTCTCTTTCATCATCTCGTGTTCGAGATCCACCTATGGGAAGGGCATCCGTACCTGACCTCTGCAGAAGCATCCAATTGCACCAAGTCTGGCTAGACAGACAGAAGCGCGCGGCCAATGCCCGATGAGGCCACACCCCTCACCCACGGGCATATAACATCTGGGCGCGCTGCTATTCCTCAGTTGTCATTCGCTTCTCGCGATCTCTGCAATTCTCAGCTCGGTTAGTTTTTACTCTGCTCACCTCGTGTCTACAGGAGGACATATCGGCCTGATCAGCCTCCACCGGACGTGGCAGATTAAATTCAACTGCTGTTGTGCATTCGGAGCTTTTTCTCACCGTTCTACAACACGGCTGCTCGCCACGGTTTTCTCCCTCGCTATGTCTCTGTCTAAGCCTACGGCATCATCTGGGGATAGCTTTTCACGGGCCTGCCCGGCCGCGTGTGGAGCCCTTATCGCAGCTAAAGACCTCCACCAGCTTTGCGTTGTCTGTTTGGGTCCAAGCACGCTCGGGAAGCCCTTGAGAACCCAGACAACTGCAGTTTCTGCCTCTTGCTGCCGAGGAAACTGCTTAAACGTCGATTCAAGGTAGCAGTGACACAGTGCTCCGAGCTCAGCCCCACGGGCTCAGACTCGGACGGGGGACACGGTGATGACGACGCGCCACCGAGGGCCTCTCGGGACGCTTCGTCGCTCGTCTGGGCTGACCAGCCCAATCCCGCCTTCCCCGAGGAGGACATCTTCGGGATAACCTCGCTCTCGCCCACGAACCGGCCGGTTCTGGCGAAGAGGAGGATGCGGCCATTCTTGGGGTTTCAGAGGACGAGGAGGCCTTCCCGCCCTCTGTCGTTCCCCAGATTACCGCTCACGCGGCTCTTCCTCAAGCCATCCTCCTGGAGGTGTGTGAACGAGCGGCCGCTCGTCTCAACATCGAATGGCCAGCACCTCAGAGCGCCACCGACCAGGAGAGGGATATTTATGATGGGAAAGTGTTGGGACCCCCTCCCGGCCCGAGGAAACAACTCTTCCCCATCCTCCCGGCGTGCGCTAAGCACATGAGGAACTATTGGAGCGATCCGCTCGACTTCAGACACGGTCTCACGGGACTCGAAGTTAAGGACATGGCAGCTCACGGTATGGGTGACCCCCCGCCGTCGAGCCTTCTATCGCCAGGCACCTTAACCCCGCTCAGGGTGGGCTGCTCGCCCCCCCTAAGCCAGTCCTGCCCAACAAAATGGACCGTTTCGCTGCGTCCGTTCACCAGGCAGCGTATAAATCCTCGTCTGTGGCTGTCAGGGCCCTTAACGTTTCTTCGCTCCTCTCCGCCTACCAGGCGGAGATCCTCGAAGAATTAGGGCAACAGCTAGAAAAAGGTAATCCTTCCGAAATCCTTTGGAAGGAGATCCTCACGGTGAACGACCTCGTCCTCCGTAACGCCCGTCACGCTGTCCAAGCGTGCGGGCGCTCCATGGCGCTCTCCGTGGTGGGAGAGCGCGCGCTCTGGCTGAACCTGTCGGGACTCCCGGACAGCGAGAAGCGGCGCATCGCGGGCGCGCCGGTGGAGCCCGGCCGGGCTCTCTTCGGCCCCGCCGTCGCACTGATGCAACAACGGTGCGACGACAAGAAAAAGGAGGATGAGGCTTTCAAACTTTGCCTTCCGAGGAAGTCAGGTCCACGCCAGAATCCCCCTGTGCGTTCGCCTAACCCACCGGTCACGGGACGTCAGTTTCCCCAGGGCAAGGAAAAGTCCCGAAACAAACCGCCTTCACGACATCATAACCCAGCGCCCTCTAACAAACACTGGGTTAAGCCCGCTCCCGCCGCGGCCGCGGCTGGGAGACCTGCTAATTCCAACCCCACCGACCACTCGAAACGCAAGCGGCATGCCTGACGTTCAGTCGATGGGGACTTCCAGTCCACGTTCACGGGCCGCGAGCCCCTTGGACTCCTCTCTCCTTCTAGGACCCCCGTCCAAAAGACCCCGGGAGTCCCGCGGATGGGTCAGCTTGCCGCCTGTCGAGACTGCCCAGCCCGTGTGTTCAAGGAATGTGTGTTTTCCCCCACGTTCAGGGGGCCTCTGGTGAGAGGAAGGTTAAGTTCAGTGTCAAAACCACACTGCCCTCACTCTGTTCCCCTCACTCTTTCAATAAAGGCTTCGGCCCCAGTGTTTGCCCAGCACAAAACACACAAAACACAAATAAAAACGAATCTAACAAATTCGTTTCGGAGGGAAAACCTCTCTCCGCAGAGAGAACCTTTCTCACTGCAGAGAGAGGAATCCCCTCCGAACCCCCGCATGTCGCCTCTAGTGTGCCCACGAGATGGCGCCATTGCATCACAAATAAATCTGTTGGTCTCAAGACACAGCTCCGCTCTGTCCCGAGCGGGGACACTCGCGAGCCACGAAGCGGCTTGGCGAACCGTTTCGGCTCCCGAGTGGGTTATGCGCACAATAATGCAGGGTTACAGATTGCAATTCGCAGTAAAACCCCCTCATTTCAACGGCATTCTCTTTTCTCACACGGAAGAGAAAGCCTCTCACATTCTGGAAGAGGAAATTTCATCTCTCTTAAACAAGGGAGCGATTCAGGTGGTACCCCCCAATCTGATGAACCAGGGTTTTTATTCCCGGTATTTTCTGGTTCCAAAGAAAGGCGGCTCTCTCCGCCCTATCTTGGACCTTCGAGTGTTGAACAAACATTTGAGGAAATACAATTTCAGAATGCTGACACAGGGCGCACTCGCCCGTGCCATAAAACAGAACGACTGGTTCACATCAGTCGATCTGAAAGATGCTTTCTTTCACATAAGCATTTATCCTCCGCACAGGAAGTTTCTTCGTTTTGCCTACCAGGGCATATGTTACGAATTCACAGTTCTTCCGTTTGGACTCAGTTTGAGTCCCCGGTCTTTCTGTCTGTGCGCGGAGGCGGGCTTAACGCCTCTGAGAATAACAGGTCTGAGAATCCTGACTTACATAGACGATTGGCTCATCATAGCCGAATCGAAGGAGAAGGTGTTGCAGGACACCGGCCGTGTGCTCGCGCACATCACATCGCTCGGGTTCCAAGTGAACGTGGGCAAGAGCAATCTCACGCCCAGTCAGAATGTCATATTCCTGGGTTTGGAGTTGAACTCGGTTGCCATGCGAGCGCGTCTCTCTCTGGAGCGCGTTCGCTCTCTAATGAGCTGTCTGTCACAGTTCAGAGAAGGGGCGAAAGTGCAATATCGCACATGTCTCAGGATGCAGGGTCTCATGGCTTCATCCACCCAAGTTGTGCCATTAGGACTCCTGAGGATGAGGGCGTTCATGAAATGGGTTTTGTCGCTACATTTCAGCCCGATTCACGACCTTTGCCGCTCGGTTACAGTGACGCGCGCGTGCTCTGCAGCCCTGCGCCATTGGAAGAACGCAGACTTTTACGCACGGGGAACCCCTCTCGGGGCGGTTACGATGCGGAAAGTGGTGACGACAGATGCATCCTTAACAGGCTGGGGTGCCACCCAGGAGGGCAGAACGGTGAACGGTCTGTGGCCAAACAGACTACGTTCAGCACATATAAATTATTTAGAGCTTTTGACCATTTGGAAAGCTCTGAATCATTTTCTGCCTCGCCTGCAGGGACATCACGTGCTGGTACGGTGCGACAATACCACGGCTGTGGCATATATCAACCGTCAGGGCGGCTTGCGCTCGTCGAAACTTCACCTTCTAGCTCACAAGCTCTTGGTGTGGAGCAGACGGGTTTTCTTGTCGCTACGCGCGACTCACGTCCCAGGCATTCTGAACATCGGCGCAGATCTGCTGTCGAGGGGAAACCCAATCTACGGGGATTGGCGTCTCCATCCGCAGATAGTGGAAATGCTATGGATGAGATTCGGACGGGCGAGCGTAGATCTATTCGCCTCGCGCGAAAACTGCCATTGTCCTATGTTCTTCTCTCTAAGGGACATGGACGCGCCCCTCGGGGTAGACGCACTGGCCCACCCATGGCCGAGAGTGCTCCTGTATGCTTTTCCTCCCCTGTGCCTGATAATTCCCACATTGGCCAGGGTGAGAGAGCAGGGCCTGTCTCTCATTCTGATAGCACCCAGATGGCCCAAAGCACCGTGGCTGGCGGAGATAATCCCTCTGTTATACGCCGAGCCATTGTGCCTTCCCGTTCGCACGGATCTATTATCCCAAGCCAACGGGGAGATTTACCACCCCCACCCGGACAGGGTGGCTCTCTGGGCCTGGCCCGTGAGAGGACGAACCTGAACGCACTTGGGCTTTCGCCGCGTGTGGTCACCACTATTCAGAATGCCAGGGCCGTCTCGACACGGTCCTTATATGGCTGTAAGTGGCAAGTGTTCGAGGGGTGGTGTGATGGGCGCGGTATCACATCTTATCAGTGTTCAGTTCCTGATATTTTGTGTTTCCTTCAAGACCTCATGGATAAAGGCAGGTCTTTTTCCACCATTAAGGTCTACTTGGCTGCTATTTCAGCCTGTCATGTGGGTTTTGAGGGCTCGACCGTCGGTCAGCACCCTCTAATCCGCAGATTTATGAAGGGTGCACGCCGCTCTTTGCCAGTCGTCAGGAGAACTGTCCCGGAGTGGGACCTCTCCATGGTGCTGGAAGCTCTGTCTCAACACCCTTTTGAGCCTTTGGATAGTATATCCCTTAAGCTGCTATCTCTCAAGACAGCTTTGCTTTTGGCCTTGGCATCTGCTAAACGTGTCAGTGAGCTACATGCACTCTCGGTTCATCCCTCGTGCTCTAAGTTCTCTCTTAGTGGAGATAAGGTCTTCCTTAAGCCTAACCCGGCCTTCATGCCGAAGTGCTTCCCTGCATTCACTTCGGAGGTGTTGGAGCTGTCCGCTTTTCACCCTCCACCTTTTACCTCTCTAGAGGATCAGAGGCTGAACGCTCTGTGTCCAGTCCGTGCCTTACAGGCATATATGACGAGGACGAATGCTTTCCGGAAGAGCGACCAGCTCTTTGTTTCATGGGCTCCCCCTCACTTAGGGAGTCCAATTTCGAAGCAACGCCTCTCACATTGGGTTGTGGATGCTATTACCATGGCTTACAAAGCAAAGGGAGTGCAGCCCCCTAGGGGCATCAGAGCTCATTCCACAAGAGGTTTAGCCACCTCTTGGGCTCTGTTTAGGGGAGTGTCACTGCAGGACATCTGCTCCGCTGCCAGTTGGGCTTCTCCTCATACCTTCGTGCGCTACTACCGGCTGGATGTCACCAGTACCTCGGTAGCACATTCGGTTCTAGGGGTGGGGTCGTCTTAGCCCCTCCCTGTAACCCTGTTGGTATATATAACCATTAGGAGTGAATGGGCTGACTGGCCATGTTCATTCCTGTCACCAATCACCCCCTTTCGGGTATAGATTATGTCTTGGTGGGTTGGGGTTACTATCTCGCATGTGTCCCATGCGTATTTCATGTCCTGCTTGTCCACATTAGTTAGGTGTGGTTTCACCTTCGCAGGCTCATGATTAAGGGACGTGTCAGGCACCGCCTCCCCGAGGTGACCGTCCTTCTCTGGCTCCAGAACCTCACTGTGAGTGTATTGGGCAATCGGGGAGCTGTCCATGTCTCTCCCATAGGTGGATCTCGAACACGAGATGATGAAAGAGAACAATAGGTTACTGTCGTAACCCCGGTTCTCTGAAACATCGAGTGGAGAGATCCACCAGCTTTGCCCCGCTTGCCGCACGAGAAGCGAATATACTTACTGAGGAATAGCAGCGCGCCCAGATGTTATATGCCCGTGGGTGAGGGGTGTGGCCTCATCGGGCATTGGCCGCGCGCTTCTGTCTGTCTAGCCAGACTTGGTGCAATTGGATGCTTCTGCAGAGGTCAGGTACGGATGCCCTTCCCATAGGTGGATCTCTCCACTCGATGTTTCAGAGAACCGGGGTTACGACAGTAACCTATTGTTATATATTCACATATACTTTCAAACATTAAGCATATTAGCTGTGTGAGCTACATTTAGACATTCATATAACATTTTTCGGTTTATTTTACGACCCGCAAACAACTGTGTAAGTACACAGAAATTACGGTGTACGTTTCTGTAATTATAGTGTACTTCTGTGTAAGTATAAGGGAACAATATGTTAAGTTTGGGGTAATAAAGGGGTAACAAGCACCACTTTAATTTACAGCCCACAGGAGTTACACTTACCCTGTAACTACACAGAACAAGGGGGTAACAAGCGCCACTTTAATTTACAGCCCGCAGGGGTTACACTTACCCTGTAACTACGCAGAACAAGGGGGTAACAAGCGCCACTTTAATTTACAGCCTGCAGGAGTTACACTTACCCTGTAACTACACAGAACAAGGGGGTAACAAACACTACTTACTATATAACAATATGAATCAACACTACTTGCACTGTAATTACAGAGAAAGGTACTGATCAAGAAAACAAAACAAAAAAAAAAAAACAACATAAAAAACGTTTTAATTACACAGTATATATTTTTATCATAGTTTATATATATATATATATGTGTGTGTGTGTGTGTTTAATTTTCAACCCTCAGATGTCAAAATTACCCTGAACATATTTTGCCGCAAATGTGATACATTTTATAAACAACAGACGTACAATTTGTCTGGAATATATTAACAGAATAGGTACCTGTTATTTTTTAACTAATTAAATAATTTGCTTGTATATCTGCTTGCTACCCCCTTATTACCCCAAACGTAAAATATTGTTCCCTTATACCTACACTGAATTACACTATAATTACAGAAAAGTACACCGTAATTTCAGTGTACTTACGAAGTTATTTGCAGGTTGTATATCTGCTTGTTACCCCTTTATTACCTGAAACTTAACATATTGTTCCCTTATACCTACACGGAAGTACACTATAATTACAGAAACGTACACCATAATTTCAGTGTACTTACAAAGTTATTTGCAGGTTGTATATCTGTTACCCCTTTATTACCCAAAACTTACATATTATGCTTACACAGGAATACACTATAATTACAGAAACGTACACCCTAATTTCGGTGTAGTTACACAGTTGTTTGCAGGTCGTAAAATAAAGTGTTACCCATTTTTCTCACACTCTGTGGGAAAGGTTCAGTGACATTAAAATTTACAAATTTTGTGCATCCATGTACGCAGTAGATGCTTTGGTTGTCTTGGGTTCTTTAGTTATTCCTTTCATCTTTCAGCCACACACACTTTTGTGCATCTGAGTTTTCAATGAAAATAAGCATCCAGAGAGGAGATCCCTAGCTGGCCAGCTTACTGACAGCATGACAGGAAACACATTTCCCTGCACCTGCCTACTCCTTTACACGAACAAAGAGAGCCCGGACAGTTTTTTCTCTCTCTATACAATACATGTAGGCTACTTTTCTCACACTTCTCAACATCAGAAACGATCTCTCAAGTGACACAGACAATAAACTAAACAACTAGATGTTTGAAAAAACAACATAGTGTGAAGGTCCCCTGACATGAAATTCTCACTTTCTGTGGTTTTTTAACATTAATCTTATGGCGCTTTTCCACTGCATAGTACGGTACGGTTCGGCTCAGTACGCTTCCACTCGGCGCGGAACAGTTCGGCTTGCTTTTCGTTTCCACCGCAGTAGTACCCCTTCAAAGTGTGTGGGACTGATCGTTATTTGCGCGCGCCTCTACTGCCATGACATCATCTTAAAAGCGCCACATTTTCAAACCCACAACACAGGAACAATGGAGACTATCGAGGGGATGCTGTTCCTGATTCTCGGTATGTGGTTGTTTTTAACTGCTAGATGGAAAAATGTGTTTAAAATTAGGCTGATGGCAGCAAAACAAAAATACTGCTAAAAAAGTGTCTTGTGTCGCAAATCCAATGACGCTAGTAGTGACGCTGGTAGTGACGATTCTGTCTGACCAATCAGTGATCTGCAGTGTTTCACGTCACATTTTAGTACCAGTACGGTACGCTTGGAACCTCAACAGACCAGGTACCATTTAAAGCGACCTGAAGCGAACCGTACTGTACCGTACCATGCAGTGGAAAAGCACCACAAGTGAGCCGTACCGAACCGAACCGTACCGTACTACCCAGATAGCAAACTGACATTGAATCAACGTGGAAATATGACATCGAAACAACGTTGATCTGACATTGTTTTGCTCATCGAATTAACGTTGAACCAACGTCAGAAGCGTCATTCTTTCAAAACTAACGGAAAATCAACTTGAAATCAATGCGTCGTTTCAAAGTTATGAAAGCAAACCAATTTTCGATTTTCATTTAGCTTTGAAGAATGCCGCGTCTGACGTTGGTTCACCGTTAATTCGATGAGCAAAATCAACGTTGTTTCAATGTCATGAGAGACGTCGTTTCCACGTTGATTCAATGTCAGTTTGCTGTCTGGGTATGCAGTGGAAAAGCGCCATTAGTTCCCCTAGCCTGTATATGGTCCCCTTGTGTCTACAATTTTCAATCGGTGTACACCGAGCTTTGGCTATATTTCTCTTTTCTGCAGCTCAAAAGAGCTGATCATGAATCTCCTCCTTATGACGTCATAAGGAGGAAAGTTAACCTCCCCTTTTCTCTACTTTGCCTGCACAGAGAATTTGGCTCGCCCATGAGAAAACGAGCTAGGAACAGGAAGTATGAAACAGAAACATTACCGTAACAGTAACTATAACAATAATGACCCATGAAGGATCATGCGGTTCCCCAGCAGGCTTTCACCTTGCAGACAGCAAAAGAAAAGCAGAAAACAAAGGTGTTCTTTGGATTCTTTAAATGTGACAGGTTATGTAATGATTATTTCTTACATAAGTCTACACATTATACTGTATTTCAGTGTTGTTGTCATTTTCCATCTTCACTCTTGTCCATTTCATTCTCCGCTCTCATTCCCTCTCACATTCACCAAAAAAGATAGAAAAAAAATCAGAATGTAAAAAATTACACTAGCCTACTGACTTTTGTTCCATTGAATAGGTTTGTTCCTCGTATTCATTTTTGTTAGACTAGCAATCAGCCATTTTTCCGCTCTTTTTCCTGACCTCGCTCTTCATCATGCAGGAGTGAATGCAGACACAGATTTGTCTCTTTAATACAAAAAAGCAGAGCACTTTCAGTAACTGTGTAAGTGTTGCAAGTTGAGTCATGGATCTTAGCGCAGGCCTTTAATTCACATATGAGGATGAAAAACAGCTATCTTACTTCAATACTGGAGTAACTATCTTACTCCAACACTGTTGTGAGTGACATTCACATTACTCTATGTTAGACAACAAATACGTTTTATTGCCGCTAACAAATATTTTGGAAGGAAAATTGTAAATATAAATGGAATCAGTATAAAATGAATAATATTAAAAATGAACGAGAAACAGTGAGTGCTCTTTGCCATCGCAGCTATTTAAATGCAGCAAACGGGCAAATACCGGTCTATCTGGGTTCCCTAAACCATTCAGAGTCAGTACGGTGATCACCACTGTATATACACGGAGATATATCATAAATTATAGGACAGATTCTGACTGCTAAAATGGACTTCTCGTTCAACTTGCCTCTATCAGACTCAGTACTGAAGTGACGCACTCCACTGACTTCACTCCTATTGGTTATCGCTCGCGAAAATCCCTCTTCATTTGCATAAAGTTAAAAATTTCTCAACTTTGTCGCTTCGTTAGACACGCCCCATCCAGTCGCCAATGGTCGCTGTCGCACGTGTAGCCGGAAGTGGCCCGCTCACCATTGAAAATGAATGGCATCGTGTCGCTTGGTCGCGTATAGTGTGAACGCAGCTTGAAACAGAAAGCAGGATGTTACTTAAGAACAAATCAATTCAGTTGTTATACATACAGTCACATTCAAGAATGTTTATATATATATATATATATATATATATATATATATATATTTCTATAGTAGGACAAAAATACCATGGAAGTCACTGGCTACCATCCTTTACTCTATCTTCTTTTGTGTGCAGCAGATGAAAGACATTCATAAAGGGTTGCAACAACTTGAGGGTAAATAAATGATGACATCATTTTAATTTCAGGCTCAGCTATCCATTCAAATATTAAAATGTCTATCTCTACCATAATGGATGCTTTGGATCATAACTCAACATTGTATCAATGTCACCATGCTATCTGGGTTACCTTTTGTACTTAATAAATATATCCGCTTGTTGCTAGGTACTTGTCTGGACTTGTGGTTCTTTGAACAGCACATTAGTAGTATTTCTTTTTAACCCTTGTGTGGTGTTCATATTTTTGTTATTCAGCCAGTGTTCGTGGGTCTGGTGGACCCGCTGCATTTTGGGGTTTTTATTTCAACAAAATCAAACAATTTTATGTTAAAATACTCAACAGATGTTTCCTTCATCCCATTCCAGCAATATGAACAGCATATATGGTTAATGTTTTCTCTTTACCTTTGTTAGATCACATTTAAGAATTGAAAGACAGAGGGCCCTATTTTAACAATCTGAAACGCAAGTGTCAAAGCGCAAAGCGCAAGTAACTTTGTGGGTGGGTCTCTGCACTGTTGCTATTTTCCCGGCGGGATCTAAAAGGGCGCAAATCTAAAAGGGGTTGGTCTGAAGTAGCTTCATTATTCATAGGTGTGGTTTGGGCGTAACGTGAAATAAACCAATCAGAGCGCCATCCAACATACCCTTTAAGAACAGGTACGCATGTTGCATGACAGATTGTTATTATAACGGCGAGATTAGATTTTAGAGTTTAGAACGCCAGGAGCGTTCACAGCCGATGAGACCGATGTTCTTGTCAGGGCAGTAAAAGACAGAGTAATGACGTTGTATGGGGATGTGAGAAACCCTCGCACATCAGCGTCACAAAGATGGCGCTGAGATGTTTGGCTGGCCGTCTGTCTCTCCATTCTGTCTTTGTTTTATATCTATTATTATTTTACTTATGTTGCCAAGGCCTATTATCATTTCTCACCTATGATCGCCAAACGCTGCTTGAGATTGGAGTCTTCTGCAATCAGTTTAAACCTGATCTATTAAAAAGCTCACCTCCACCTCCATGCCTCGAGGAAATTCCGGCCTTCCTGAGGCTCTACCATGTTTCCAAGAGACGGTGCAGAAGACGTGGTAAACGCGGAGGTGTCCGGGTAAGGTTAAAGGCTATTCTGAGGACTACTCGTGTGCTTGGTCGCTGGACTGAGCTGTATCTATTGGGCGACGCTGTTCTGCACTCGGGCTGTACAGGGACCATCACCGATGGATCCAGCTGGTGTTCCCTGAAGCTGGTGGCTTAGGCGGTGTCGGTGTGCCAACACTCAACGAGTGTTGCCAACAGGAACGGTGTAGAGTGCCCTCTGGTGGACAAACTATACAACTCCAACACTCATGACATGGTTCAAGCGTGTGTGTTTCGTCCGTTTTTATTTTATTTTTGAAATATTCATTTATCGGCCATTATAACTGCCGATACCGATACCGATAGGCATGGAAAATGCCTAATATCGGCAGATAATATCGGTCTACCGATATATCGGTCTGGCTCTAGTTGCCAGATCCACCTAATCGAAAGGTGCGGTAATCTCCTGGACCTGTTTTTCGGATTTAATGTGACACTTTAGGAAGTTATTATAGTGGAAAGTTGCATGTTACTGTTAGTGATATATTAATCTTATTTCCAAAACACAAGCTTTGAAGTAATTTCGGATTGTTATTATTATTATTTGTTTTGTTTTGCTTGTTTTTCGTAGCAATATCTGGCAACATTTTACTTTCTGCGTTAATAAAAAAAGCTTATAGACAAACTGCAATTGCATAAAGCTACCACACCAAACGCAATGATCATTTGATTATCTGTAAAAACAATAGCATAATACAGATCTGTATGTTTCAGAATGAAATTTGCCAAATAACCTTACTGGCCAGCTGGAAGACGGCTCATGCTTTGTTAACGTTTCACATAGTCATCATAAATGCAATAATTAAAGTAGTGTTTCTCAACTAGCAATCTATTCAACTAGCAATCTATTTAGACCTACGTTTATTCTGTTTCTTTGCACAAAACTCTCCAGAAAGTGCCATTTAATAGTTATATATATATATATATATATATATATTGTAAATTCCTTTAAAAAATCCCTTCATGTCCATGGAGAAATGTGGGTCCAATAGCCTAACCATTATTATATTACTAATTATCGTGAGGTAATTATTAACCATTATTACCTCACTAATTTTCAGACCCTGGTTGTGGCCTTGCTGCTGGGTTGTCGGTGTCAAAACTCTATAAGCTGTGATTCAAATATTGAATAATGTTATGTCATTATTTTACTCTTACACTGACTGTTTGCTGCTTCAGTCCAGATTAGTGTTGTATAGGGTAAATTTAGTATAAGGTGTGGAAATTGTAAAGCTGTGGCATTTTTTTATAGAAGATATGTCGATTGTTGGTACGGTAAAGGATTTCACATTGTAGGCTTCATTTTATGTACTGGTTTTAATGTTGAATAGATATTTCTAAATTGTATGATGTTTTTGTTGAGTTATTATTACACAATTCTTTTTCTGACCTTTTTCAACCTTGCCCCTGACAAATAACCCAAACTACAAAAAAAAGACTAAAACTAACACTAAAACTAATAAAAACTAAACTAAAACTAAGCATTTTCAAAAAATAGAAACTAAACTAAACTAGCAAACCCACTTTTAAAACTAATTAAAGCTAAACTGAATTTGAAAACAAAAATTCTAAATGAAATAAAAATAAAAACTAATGAAAAATGCAAAACTATAATAACCTTGCCCTGGATGCAACTATTTTAACTCCCCTCGCATTACCGGTAAAGGTGGAGGACTGACATCCATTTTTAAATCTACTTTTTTGCTGTCAACAATCTTCAACTGCAGGCTACTCCAGCTTTGAGCTGCAACTTTTTGAGGTAAAGCTTTCGGAAACTTTTCTCTGTGTGGCGATCTATCGGCCCCCAAAAATTAACAAAGACTTTGTTTGGGACTTTGCAGACTTTGTATCAGGTGTCACCGGTCTATCTTAAATATGACCACTTTTTTATTGTTGGTGATTTTAATATACATGTATGTTGCGAGAACAGACCTCTGGTCAAAGACTTTATGAATGTAATTGACTCTCTTTAACCTTAATTGACTCTCTTTAACCTTATGCAGTCTGTTCGGGAGCCCACGCATGAAAAGGGTCATATTTTTGGATATTGCGCTGTCGTATGGGCTGGACATACAGATAACTGAGATCGGCCACACACTTTTATCTGACCATTTACCTGTTTTATTTTCCATCTCTGTGCCTGCCCTCTCTGTCTTCGTGTTTGTAA